>JAQJVL010001063.1:92500-271770 GCA_035578905.1 Stictocephala bisonia | reverse complement strand
TCCTTTTATCAGTGATCGTGGGCCAAGCTGGTGGCTTTCCACACAGACAAATTGGGTTTGATTCTCGAAGTTACCATACAAATTGTTGTTCATGTCTCTCTCGTGGTTCGTAAGTCATTTTATGCCGGTGGTATCCAAGTTAAGTGTTGGAGAGGAGAGCTTCTTAGCCCCAAATTCAGTGGTAAAATAGATTTTCTTTAAATTTTTGGATTAAAATGATATGTTGATTACGAATAACTTAATGTATCATTTATTAGTGTATTTTATCAAACAAATGTTACTCCAAGGCTACTGTTTAACAATCTAACGAAGTCTGAACTATCTTTCATCTATTACTAGAATAAATACTTATGTGTTTTGAGGGTAACATAATTCCTTAGGAGTTCAAATGATAAACTAATGAAATAGGAAAGCTATTATTTGAAAATTAACGGAAAGAATAATTTAAGCAGGTAAATAAATCATTGGATTAAAATTACTGTCCAATAAATGTACAAAGTAAGGTTTACAAAGATTTGAAACTGGGTTGTTTTGTTTATTTGCAACTTTCTGTTGTGTTTACACATATCTTAATTAAAGATATTTAATGTTCAATACTTAGTTTTCGGAGTCTAAGTTTTAATTAAAAATAAAAAAAAAAATAAAAAGATGTTAGTTAAAAGTTTGATGTAATGCTAATATTTGATTCAATTCTAAACAATTTTAAATATGAAGGGTTCATTATTGTAAAACAGTAAGTTATCTAATTTATTTTACCTAGTATCCCACTTCAGAAATTAATGATTGGGGTAAATTACATTTTCAGCAAAGTTACGAATAATTAGCACAATTAATTATTTATATAATCAATTATTTCTCTGCATGATGTATATTTATTTTTATATTTATTTAATAGTATTTAATAATGACAGTAAAATGAATAAATATTAATTAAGAGAGTATAATTTGGTAAATAAAACAGTCCTATATAGTTTAATTTACTATTCTAAATTAATTAAAAGTATTAAATATTAGTGGGAAACTAAGTCAATAATTTTATCTCATACAGGGCTTTTCCTCATGGGTAGGGATTCCTTATGTGACTAATAAACGTTCATAAACTAGTTATTGACAAGTTGTTGATATTTTTATAACATTTATTATAATTCGGTATTGATAAGACAGTTCTGATTGTGACTTAAAGAGTTTCAATGAAGTGGTACTGTAAGTGGAAGCAAGTATCTCACCATTGAACCTCGGCTGTGTTGTGACGTTTGCTATCGACTCCCTTCAGACTGCTACAGCCTGTGCGACTAGTTCTCAGCTGCACAAGGGTGGCTGCAGAGAGTGTCATGGCCGTCAGTTCCAACATCACCAACACTACAGTCTCGCCGACGCCTGGGAAATTTGGTTTATCCTCAGTGTTGTGTAGGAGAATACTAGTTATTACAGTAAGTAATTAGCCTGGATGTTTTGATCTGACTCATAGCCTCATAAGAACCGTAAAGAAATTTCAAGTACAGCATCTTATCAAAGAAATTAAGTACATTAAAGCCTAATTTTCATAAACGTGGAAATCTAGAAATAAAATGGAGACAAATACAACTGATTATAACAAATTAGTGAACTGTAATGTTTAAATTATATAATTTGCTGAACATTATTCATATACATAAATGTATCCATTCCCTCACTTATTCAATCACTAAACCTAAATTCAAAACCCCTTGCCCGGCTTCATATCACAGATGCATCAACCCAAACAGAAATGCTTTCAGTGCCATTGAGAATCGAACTAAATTTTTATAGATTTTTAAATATGAAGATTGTATATTTTATTCTCTACAGGTTGTTGCAGACAAACCAATTAGTATAGGAAGATGTTTTAT
This sequence comes from Stictocephala bisonia, assembly GCA_035578905.1. Lineage (NCBI taxonomy): Eukaryota > Metazoa > Arthropoda > Insecta > Hemiptera > Membracidae > Stictocephala > Stictocephala bisonia. Next base: position 269,902 of record JAQJVL010001063.1, on the reverse strand, counting down.
GAATGTGATTACGTAATACTGACGAGGATGAGCGAGTCTCCTTTGCACCACTAAGTGTCGAACTGACAATAAATAGATATTTAGAAATCCCTTTATGAAGTACAAAAAAATTCACCGTTTTTATAAATCAAATAGTGCCTTAGTTAAGAATTGATTTTTGAATATAATGGTCAGATATTAAATTAAATAACAATTGTCTTTATTAGGTGTAGTTAGGACAATTAATTACTCTCTTTCATCCAACCATAAAAGATATGTGATTATCATATAAAGTAAATAAATAAATCTATTACAATACTTTTGATAAGCCTGAGGTTTATTAGCTAAAGCTAAATTCATATCATATTGAAAAAAATATAATAGATAAAATGTGAAAATCAAGTGCCTTTACAAGACGAAATGCATTCTGAATTATACTACCAGAATGAATGATGTTTTCAAGGAGAACGGATAGAACTAAAAGCCTTTTTGCAAATATTTAGGACTTCATCTTCTCTAATAGGGCTCTGGTAAAAAATAACACCTACATTATTAACTGAGCTAAAGAAAGGCACAGTATAGTATATACTTGGATTTTAATAGTACAGTTTTATTGAATTTCGTGGAATGATATTAGAGCAAATGATAATCTAGGTTAATTCGTGTAATTGTTTCATTAAATGTTAATCTGTTCACGTGACCAAATACCACTGTGAAATTGGATGTGCAAATCATTAGCATATATGCCATCTTTGGTGAAGATTAGATCTGAGTTTATATCGACAATATATATATATAAAAAAAGTGGCAGAGGACCCTTAAATAGTCCATGATATACACAGGATGACACCAATGGAACTGCTGACGATCATAAATCTAAGATCTTATCCATCTTAACCTGCCATCTGAAAATCTTATACTCAGGAATTTAGCAAGACGAAGGGAATGATTCACGCTGTCGAAAGGCTTAGATATATAAAAACACTTGTAGAATGTACATGAATTAAGAAAGTTATATAAATATAACCCATATTGCATCCTTATACAAAGTAAAAAATGTGGTACTGGAGGAAAACTGATTTGTAATTAATGAGTTTAGACATTATATTTCACTGTCCTTCAGCTTCCTCTCTCCGTCGGATCACCACCTCCTAATACTGTATATTCAATTAGCATGTTAATGCGTTATATTGTTGAAAATAATGTTTAAAGTAACTAAGATGCTAATTGATTATTAGTTCTGATTTCACGAAATACGTAACCCATAGAGAAGAAGGAAACATAAGACACCTCCACTGGATGTGTGTTTATTTCTCCAGTTTCCAATGAGATGGCAGGGCCAGCACCTTGTCAGTTCCTCCATTTTTTCCACACAAATCCCCAAGGATAAACGCAGTAATTACTACTACAGATGTATAAAGATGTACATTAGTAGAAATCTATTTATAACGCCTATTTAAGAAATGGACCACATTAAAGTGACCTCTGTTTCTTTGTACTCTGTGCATTTGCCAAGACAGCTTAGACAGTTTTTGTTTTTATTGTAGTCCTTTTACATTTGGAACCCTATTTTGTTTGTTTATCTCATTGCCTTATGAAAGGAAGTAGGAGCTTTAAAAAAAAAAAAAAAAAAAAAAAAAAAAAACTTAAAAGATATAATGAGTAGGTAAATTGGTAAAAAATTAATCTAATTTATATTGAAATAGATATAATTTTTCATTACTTATGCTATACAGAAATGTACTTTGTGAATCAACATTAAACTTTCATATAATATACTTCCAAATGTAATAGTTTTATAGGCTGAAGATGTAAACTGGCTACTAATTTCGAAAAAAAGTGTACCAACATATTATAATGTTTACATACTGCTATAGGTTGTTGTAGAAAATAACACACATCTAAGATCTTAAATTTATATATATAAAATACATTTTACGTACTAAAATGCATTCTATTTTAAAATGAAAAATATATTAAATTAATGCCTTATCAAACTTTTGCTCTAAATAATGTAGCAACATTAGAAACATACTTGCTGGCATCCAGAATATTTTATTACTCAGAAACAGTTCAGATACAATAAAATATATTGTCGTCAGAAGGCAAGGCACGCCCCACGCGAACGCTGAGATATTGACGAAGCTTTTTTGAGGCATGTCGCTTGAAGATCTCAGTCGTTTACATCTGGAAAAAGTGTAAGCCTTAAAGTAACACTTATTACGTTACACTAAATAAAACACAAATACTTTTTCTCTTTAAACCTTCATAAAGATTTTATTTGCTACGTTTATCTTGTTTGTAACATTTACTTGTTTAACAGGGTTACTTTTTAATATTAAACGTATATGATAAAATATATATGTTGTTTTGCATAAAATGTAATTATTGTTACTATAAGTACGTGTTTTTCCTAATGAAGCGAAACCCACTAGCCAATATATTGTATCAAGATAAATAACATATGTTATTTATCTTAGAAAGTAATTTTTGTAACACTTAAATGGATTGAAAGGATTAGTATAAGTACCTTAGACTTTTAACACTATTTAAAGACCAAATTTACTGGCATTTCTTTTTTTAATGCTCTCAACACTCTAACTAGAAATTCTAGAAATATGAGAAGATCATTAACATTCCGATAGGATTTTTCAATTACAAACATTGTAAATATTCTATGTTATATAATTTAATTGAATTTGTGAGTAAGACCTATATTACAATTTTGACCTATTTTTGAGCTCCGAAATGTTCAGTAAAATATAATTACAGTAGTTTGTAAAGTTTAACTTTTTATTTTAAATAAAATACTACATTTTTCATACAGACTAATTGTTCATTATCATTATTGTATGTATATGTTTCAATGTAATCAGTGAAGTAATAAAGTAAGTAACTAATTATTTTAAGAACATTTACTTTACGGGACCTTTTCCGTTAATTCACTACCATTACTTTTTTATAGCAACTTTAGACTACAGCTGAACAAATATAGGAACAAACTCTCTGTTTCTATGAAAGAAGAAAACTTCTCATTTACCTCATAAATTAATGAAAATATTTATTTAGTATTATTTAAGAACACCTACAACATAATTTAAATTTAGGAATTTATAAAGAAGTACTTATAATGCTTGAATAAAATTAGGGTACCTTTTCCATTTATTCACTACCACTACCTTTCCTATTACTTCACTACCACTAATATTTTTTTATCGCAATTACGGTTATGTTTAATTAGGTTATGTTAGGTGGCTACTAAAGTTGATCACAGTGGTGAATCCAATGATTTACTTACCGCCGAAAGCTCTTCGCATGTTAATGTTAGGAAAGCGATAAGATAAGGCCAGCAATATCCATTTTCTAGCGGTTAAGTAATACCACAGTGGACGTAAATATGATCAGGGAACAGTTTAAAAGCAATATAATACTGAGCAAGTGGTAGTGAATTGACGGAAGAGATTCACTTTATGATATAAACTACAGAAGAGCCTTGATTATGTACCGAAATAACCAGCTAAAAGTAAATTAAAATGTAACTTAAACATTATATTTCTATGATCTAATGACAGCGTAAACATTTTTTTTATAATAATATTTCACTTCCAATGAAGAAAAATAATATAAATGAAATAATCCTACATAGTAAACATAATATATATTGTTAGAAGATTTAAGGAGACTGATTTATTTATTTTTTAACATGATTTTTATCGTGATACTCATACATAGCATCTTAATTTCAAGGCAGCTTATACTCATCGTACATTATTATATTTATTCGAAAATAAGTATTTAAAATTTTTTTATTTATGTACTAACTTAATGCATTTGAAAAAAAAAACATAACTGTACAAGGTAATATGTATAAATGAATTATATGACTCAGCATTAGTTAGTATTATTTTAGATTTCTTTATAAATATTAAAATTAATTATGTCAATTTCTACCTAACTAATGTTTATATAGGAAGTAAATAAATGCATAATATTAGTTTGGTTTTGAAACTTTTATCAAAAGTATTTTAATACGGTAAAATTATTAAAGACAAATAATAAGGGAAAAATTAATTTTTAAATTTTATTAAATATAATGTTATTAAATGAATTAGGTTTGTTAGAGTTCACAAGGACATAATATTTTATAGAACATCGGTTGTTTGGATAATAATTTCGAAAGAGGTAAATGCTCCTTGCTGCTACATTGTGCGACATCTTGTACTCCCTTTTACAATTGCCTAATAGTTATGAAGTTAACTTACCTGAATGCAGTCCATATTTGAAACGTAATTATGATCTGCCAAACATGGGCTGTCAAGTCAGAGGAGATGTGAAATGCACCTTAAAATATAAATAAATAGAAAACAAATATTATTGGCCATTAAATTAAAATATTGTATAAATTTTGCCTATAATAAATCACCAGACCATTCTAAGTTATGATTCTGATTCATAATATAAATATAATAACTAAGTATGTTTGATGAATGTATAATTGTATATATATATATATATATATATATATATATATGTAACGATTAATTGGCTACATCTTGTCACACTTCATTTAATGAATGTCCCACATTGACAATAGTGCAGTTAGTGGCATTTTAGTGTAGCTATGACGCGTGATATTGCCTCGAGTACTGAGTTTGACATAAGCCAGACAATAATTACGTGCTGATTCAGAAATCTGTTTGGAGAGGAATGTTTATTTGGTTAAAACAATAATACAATACAACTATAAGACGTATAAATATGGCTATAAGAACAATATATAAACAGTTATAAACATATATATTAAGCCAGAGAGAATGAAAAACAAATCACGCTTTCTCATAGCAACAGTTAACGTAGCAATGAATGTTATAATATTAAATCTAATGTATATATTTATACATAAGTAGCAAAATAAATTCATCCTTTAGGAGTTAGGTTGATTAAAGTAATGACTGACAAAATGATTAAAGTAATGCCTTGCCATCACGACGTGGCAGACAGTGCCACCTTGTACGAAATATAAATTATACGGGAGTATTGATTATAAATTGGCTTTCTACATACAAGTGCATTGTTTTTAATCCACCAGTCCACCCATACACACACAGATTTATTGACCCACCCACCCATCCATATACACGCAGTGGTATTGACATATTTATGCAGCCATTAGAAATATTCATATATTGAGAAATAGTTTATTGGTTTTACAACGCTTCAGAGTGTGTATAAGTAATTAATACACGTTCAGTGGTAATGACCCACTTATCCAACCAAACACGTACATTCGTAGTGCTCTACCCACCTACCTAAACACGTACAGTGGTACTGACCCACTTGCCCCCCGAAAACACGTACATTGGTTTTGCCCGACCCAACCACCCAAGCACGTACAATGGTAATGACCCACTTATCCAACCAAACACGTTCATAAATAGTGCCCTACCCACCTACCCAAGCATGTACAGTGGTACTGACTCACTTGCCCACCGAAAATACGTACATTGATTTTGCCCTACCTAACCACCTAAGCACGTAGCCTATAGTGGTACTGACCCACTTGCCCACCGAAAATACATATATTGGTATTGCCCTACCCAACCACCCAAGCACGTACAATGGTAGTTACGCACCCACCCACCTAAACACGCACGGTGGTATTTACCCACCCACCCCTAAATGTATAGTGGTACTGGAAATCCACTATGCATGTATGGATGGGTGGGTGGGTCAATACCACTTTACGTGTTTGGGTCGGTTAATAGTACTGTACATGTTTCGGTGAGCTGGTGGGTCAATACCACTGTACGTGTTTAGGTTGGTGGGTGTGTTATTACCAATGAACGGGCTTGGTGGGTCAGTACCATTGTATGTGTGTGTGGGAGATGGGTCAATATACAGTACGTGTATGGGTAGATAGAACCTCAGTAAGTGTACGCGGCGTGAATTTATCTCAAATTCACGGCTTCAAATAAGTAGGATATATAACAGGTGTATTTAGAGAACTGAACAGTGGGACCTATAAGATGTAAAGGCACTGGTATAGTTGTGGCTGGCTTACATTGTTACTCCATTGGTTGTGCCAGCCCCACACTTGCTGTAAGAGCACTCTGAATAATTCAAGATGGGACATTCAACAAATTCAAAGTGATTTTGTAAGAAATATTTTTTAAATTTTAGGTTCACAGCAAGTTTTTAACTTCATTTTGTATTGAAATTATTTCCTTAGTTAACTATCAGTAAAAGTAATTAATTATTTATTAAATGATAATAATAAACGTATTTATTCTATATTTTCTTGTGATACAATGCACGTAAATATGATTTCAATGATCTAAAACTTTTTTCTTGTTTTTTTTTTCTATATACTAACGTTTTTAATTAAATTTACAGTGTGAAACAAAATTTTTATTTTTTAAATAACTGATATCCTGACATACCTAATAATTGTTGAAACAACAAATTTAACTATTATAGTATACCAAACAGTATTTTTAAGTCCTTACTAAATATTTATATTTTTCAATCATCTGTTGTACCAAAGCAAGTGACAGTAATATTTAAATATTTTGATCAAAAATACCAATCTTACATTTAAACATTAATTATTTTTCTTAATTTCCATTTTAAAAACATTTAAAATAAGTATTGTAAAACTCACCATAGATTGTTAACTTCTGAAATTCGTGAACATCATCTACAACAACTATCATTGCAATAAGTGACATCTTTCTTATTATTTGAGCTAAAACGTAACTCATTACTGCTTTCCCATAGCCAGCTTGTAGTCTTGGTACTAACAGGAACACTGACAGGGTGATTAAGTGAAGTAAAATTGCAAAAATAAGTAACAAATAATCCGAAAATTTTCGAAGATCAGTTATCTTATTTGATTTATCATTACTAGGTTCATTACAGAGTGAAATTATTTTTAAGAAGGTGGTTCCATTCCTTTCATGCAAACAATTTAAGTAAAACGTCATCGCATTTTTTGAATCCATATTATCACTGATTATTTTGATATCGACTGAGGAAATATCACCATCTTCGTGTAGTTTGCAAATGATTTTATTATAACTTTTGTTTTCTCTATTTTCAAAAGTATAAAATATTTCAAATTCTGTCGAGGTATTATATTTATAGTCTTTATAAATGCACCCATTAAGTGGAATGTCAACATTTTTATTTAAGAATGATTCATTTATAATGGCCTCGTGACAGGTAAATGTTTTTAGTAATGTTTTGTTGCACGAATGGTAGTAAATGTCTTCGTCACTTACCAAAACCCCTTCAGAGTAATGATCATAATTACCATCCATTGTTGCGATCTCATGGCAGTTATTGTTGATTACCTCGAAGGATATATTACTTTCACATGAAACTTCACTTGTGGGCCCGTACACACAAAACGCCCAATTACGGACAAAGACCACTAGTAAGAAGAAAAAGATTGTTACACATTTTATGTTGTTTTTAATAAAAACGCACATCTCAAAGACCACTGGAGCATTTTAACACTAAAATATTATCTGCAGCACAGCACTCACTTCAACTTGAAATTATGAAACAAGAATGAGTTAATAGTAACTAAATTATCTGCTCAGTATAACTTAGTTATCTCAAGTGGTTTTAGTGGTTACCACAAATACTGTGGCGTATTACAACGTGTTTCATTAATCTAGCGATAACAATTTAGATACAACTCTAATGTATGGATAAAGGTTTATTTTCTTGAACCTGCAGGACTAAGCCACATACGTCATATTTATAAATAAAGAATTAAGTTCATTATTTATTCACTCTGACTATTATGACACCTATATTTCACAATTATACTCACTAACAAATGAAAATACCACAGCCCAGATAATTTGAAAAGCTGTTCATTCAACCATTCACCACAAAACGGACACACTGCTCACACATCGGGTGTTATTCGTGAACTGGGCGAAACAGAGCCAGTTGGCGTGGAGTCAACTCTAGTCGTGACTGGATCTGTTATTAATTTTTCTTACAGTTTAAATGCCTCCCAACGAATTAAAGGTGATTTCAGAACCAGTAAGCATAAAAACAAGCTCCAGAGAAAGAGTGGTTATGTTCTCCCATATATTCTCAGTGGTTACCCTCTAAAGAACAGTCACACTTTACATTAAAACTTGATGCCTTTATCTTGCGATAAGTTAAGAAACGTCTAGTGAAGACTATTGGAATTTTAAAACAATTATATGAATATATTTAAAAGTTCGATTTTATATATAGGGTACTTTTATATAAAAACAAGAGATACATTTAAATAAAAAGAAACATCGTCTGTGTATGGGTGGGCGGGAGGGTCAATACACTCGTTTGTGTATGGGTGGCGTGAGGGTCAATACCACCGTATGTCTATGGGTGGGCGGGAGGGTCAATACACTCGTTTGTGTATGGGTGGGCAGTAGTCAATACTACTGTCGACAATATCCTTAGGATCGTATTTTCTATTTATAATGTAACTTGTATTTAAAACATTTCTGGAGCAAAGTTACGTGAATTAGATATACTAGTTTTGATTCCAAAATTACTTTGTCAAACAAGATGATTGAAAATGACACATTCCTGCAGTTTCCAGAAACTTTGGCACATTTTAGGGAGTTTACACAATTAAAATTATATTTATAATTAATTAACTAATTTATAAATTCCATAAGTTGTTTTTTACTCAAAACAACATGTGGAGTATTTTGTTGATTTAAGAAAAATTAAGCTGGTTATAAGTCGTTTTATACCATAACTTGCAGGTTGAGCAATATGGATACGCGTATTGTCTCGACCCTAAAGACACTCTCAGAATATCATGATACATAATAAATTTCATAAATCCACAGTACTGTAATTAATTTGTATATCTATACATATATAAAAAACAAAGCCCTCACTGACTGACTCACTCACTCATCACTAATTCTCCAACTTCCCATCTAGGTAGAAAGTTGAGATTTTTTACACTGTTTCTTTAGGTCTCAAACAGTACAACTAAAGTATTTTCATCTTGATAAAGTACTCATAAGGAGTAGAAACCTCCCCTAAAATATTTTTCCATAAAGATAACATTGGGTTGATTTTAGTACATTAATAACAGCTGATTTGTTAATAAATAAACATGTATATTTTGAATGTTTGACATTATACTATTAATGCATTTTTAATATTTTACTATGATTTTAATCTTCAGCTGTTAAACAAAAATAAATGAAATGAACATGCTTTACTTAGGCTAAATAGGTGGGAAAGCAATTAGTGTAAGTGAGATACTGTAACTAAATGTAATATTGTGATTTTACTTTACATAGTTATTCTATGATTCTTTTATTGAATAGTTACATGCCAAGGCCAAAGGCCAAGATTTATCGAGCGCAGCGAGCGGTGGGGATGGCACGCGAAGCGTGCAGGAGTGTCTCCTAGTTATACATATAATTTTTATTAAGACTTGTAACATATACGTAAATTTATATATATTTGGAATAACTTTATGTATACATTTTGGGTATACAATAATAATGTTTTATTGTATTATTGTAATCAACCTTCAGTTTATTACATATATTTTTCAGTTCATTACGTTGTAGTATGAATAAAAAAAGTTCAAAAATAACAACCTAAGGGAAATATAAACGATAGTTATTTAACTTTAAGAAAGTTATCAAATATTTCTTAATAGTTATCTTTAACTTGTGAACAGACGTTAAATAAAAATTAAGTGGTTGATAACGAAACTAAATTTTAATTTGGAGTACATTCAATAAGATACTGTACAACGACCAATATGGTTAATATTTGCAAAGTGTAATTATTAGAATCATCGTAGAAGAATGCTTATTCTAAGAATATGTACCTATCTGAGGCCATATAACGAAGTATGTTACATGCAATATGGAACATCTTGGAACAATGAACACTTCTGAAACACTAATTAACATGACAGTTATTGGGCTGATGATGAAACCTTTTGACATGTTATGGGCTTGTAATAGTATTTTTAGTATTGTTATAGTAATGTTGAAGGAATTACTATAAAGGATTATCTTTTAGATTTATATTACTATGCGCCTAAGTAAAGTTAGAAAAAAGAAAAAACTTAATCATTGTTATTTTAAGAAATAACTATCGAAATAAAGGCCCAGATTGTATTAAACTACTGATTCCTTGAGATTTATTGTATGGCAGTGCTTTGATTATTTTATTTTAATTTTACTGTTATGTTAAAAAAAAAAAAACTCCTGATTAGTTTAATGTTCAGTTCGGTAGTCAAATACTGCTTTTTAAATTAAATTATTGTCATTTTATTAATTTATAAATTATTCTTACAGCAACAGTACATTATTTGCTACTATAAAGTATTTTTTACAGTTAAAATGAATTTTAACATGAAATAACTATACAGTAAGAGTTAATTAAGGAGTTAGAGTTAATAAAGGACAATTAACTGTATACATTTTCATGCTAGTAGCCAAAAAAACATTTTAAATTATCGGAATAATATATCTAGGAGCAATGGAATGGCAAACAACTAAATTGAAATATTTTGAATAAAAACATTAAACATTATATGTATATTTATTATTATATTTATTTTCATATACAATGAATTTATATGTTTTAAATCATTGGTAAAAACTTAAATAAAACAACATATTGTAGCCTGAGTGACATATATTTGTAGTTCAACTTTGTAAGATACAGCTGAAATCAAATACACATTCTTGAGATTTATATTTAGACATGTAACCTACTTCTATGATGGCAGTAAGTGGTAACAATATACAATGTTTTGTCTGGAGACTGTTTCTGTCTACTTTACTCAAACCAATTCTTTATTTGATCCAGACATTAAACTCAGTATTTGAATGGGTTATTCGGCGAATAGATATAATCAAAGGATAGCTTTTATTTAAACTAAATTAAATACAAGTAAATTCAGCTTAAGTTGTGCTTAAAGATAGCTCTGATTTAGTTCCCATACAAAAATATAGTAAAATAATCATGCTATTTAGTATTATTACATATATAATTTCAATATAGTTTGAGTGTTAAAATTTTTTCCTGTATATATTTTCTTAACTATTAATAACTAATACCCTTATAATTATACTAGTTTAAATTGAAATTATAATTTCTTGTTTATTTATCTCATAACATACAGGTTGGAAAATATGAAAACGCTTTTACAAGAATGTTAATTTTTTCATAGATAATTTAATAATTGATTTTTTTACTTATTGTGTTTCATTAAGTATCATTTTTTATGAAAATAATTTACTTAAACCGTTAAATAGTTGAAAAATAATATATTAATTAGTGTAGTTACTTTCAAATTCAAATAGCACTACTCTAGAAAGGATAAACCTTTCAAAGTCTGTTTTGCGGGAATTAGTTTCTCGTGAAGAGACATTTCATAATACAAAAGTCGAGCTAGGATTACAATTAGACCAATACTTGGAAGTTTTGGAGAAGAAATTCGTTAGTATAATACTAATTCACATGAAATTTTGGTAGTAACAAGGGAAAGACCTAAAAAATTAACGTAATATGGTGCCGACAGGTGTTCTCACCTTTGGGGTAAGATCCACCACTTTTAGGGGTGTAAATTTTGACATGCAAAACGGCTGAAAAAATCGATAAATCGTCTTATTTTAAGCTTAGAATATTCTTGAAAATTTTTTCGACGTTAATATTTTCAGAGTCGTTCCTGTTTGAATCGTGATTTTAATGCATGATGCTATTTAGATTTATATTCTTAAGCTTTTTTTAATAAGGGTCATTTCACACCTAAAAAATGAACAACGCCTATCACTTTGATATCACGTTTGAACTAAAGGGTTGGACAAGCTTAACTGCAAATGTTCAGTCGAATTATTGCTATTATAAAGCATTTCAGAGTAATGAGCCGTTTTTACGTTCAGGTACTGGACTAAATAAAGATGAAATGTCACTAATGGAGTCACAAGTATTTTATTTGTAACTATGATCATGCACAAGATTTTACTTTTACAAGTGAAGTCATACAACAGTTGTGAAAGCGTTTCCATATTGTTTCCACCCAGTATACATTTTACTATATCTTTTCTTGTAATTACTTTTTTTATTCAATAAATAATTACAATTTTAGATGATTAAATTAAGTTAAAATATTAAAAAAAGTAGTTGAATATTGTCTTGTAATTTTTTACAAACTTCATATATTTTGGGCGTACTTAGGTTCCACAATTGATTAGAAGGTTAATTTTTAAATATGTCACTTAGTTATTTTTTTAATTGTTCCGTTTTTTCTATGTAAATAATTAGTTACTCTATCTACATTTTCCGGTGACAACCACTTCAAGGTGCTATTTACAGATATTTACAAGATAACAAGACGTTTTGTCCATGCTGAGATGTGGCATTTCCAGTGGTATCACAGTACGAGTGAAACGTCTGGTTATCTTGTAAATAAAGCTGATATCACCTAGACGCAATTGTCACCGGAAAATGTAGATTATAGTTATGGCACCGGCTGCTTAGCCATAGGTTCTAAAATAAGTTATTCTATTTTGAGTGAATAATTATTTTAACAGTTGTTTACCATATGTAATTTAGTTTCACATCAGTTTACGTTTTTTTCACACCACAACATTTAAATTACAACAAAATTACAATAGCAATAATTTTTTTAATTAATTTTGTTTGTAGATCACATTATATTATATATAATTTGACGTAATTTAACTTAACCTATAAATTGTTTTGCCAATATCTATAAGAAATCAAGCATTATATTTCGTCCTAAAACAGTTTAACCACGTCACGTCGTCACTAAAAACTATTGTATGATAATATATTTATCATTACACTATTTTCAACACTTATTTACTACGTCATGGGTCTGCGATTGTGCACTTCTAAAATTATATGTTTTAGAGAATTCTAGACTGTGACTCACAGAAAGTCTAGAAATAATAAAATAATAAAAGTTTAAATTATTTTACTGATCTCAAGTAAAAATATTTGTAACAAAATGTATCTAAAACCTGTAAATTATAAAGTTACCTGTTTATTACTTCTTTTGAATTTACTGTTATAGTTGTTTGAAGTTTATTTATTATCACTATCACTGTACGTGTATGGGTGGGCGGGTGGGTAACTATCACTGTACGTGTATGGGTGGACAGGTGGGTCACTATCACTGTACGTGATATGTAGATAATATTTGGAGATTTCTAATGCTTAAATGTTCAAAAATCAAAAACAATGTTTCGATAGGTATAAAAAACTCCCGCCGTCTTCAGGTGTACTTACTAACAGCCTACATCTAAACATTTTTTTCTTAACCAATACTAAATCAGAAAAGACTTAATACTACATGGTAGAGACTAAATATTACTGTTGCAAGTCAAAACTTGTTAGAGCAAGTTATTAAATGGACCAAATACGCAATGACAAAAAAATGACATACGATTTTTGTATGTCATTGAGTATTTGGTCTATTTAATAATTTGTTCTGTGTTTTGTTGACTGATTTCATATTTAGAATTTCTTTTGTATTTCATATTGTGTATTATATTTTGTATAATTATGCTATGTGTGATAGTTGTTAAAGAACTTTACACTTACAACAGTAATCTTTAGTATCTAGCATGTAGTGTAAAGTATTTTCTGATTTAGTATGGATTAAGAAAAAAGGGGTAATAAAAAAAAGCTTTAGATGTAGGCTAAGTTAGTAAGTACACCTAAAGACGGAAGGAGTTTGCTATACCTGTCGAAACGTTGTGATTGTTTCTTAAACACTCAAGCATTGGAAATCTCCAAATGTAATTACATATCATACTGTTACAAATGTGAATTAAAAATACATGTTAACTGAATAAATAATATCCCTTAATATAATTCAGACTGCTGCTAATCTGATCATGATTTGGCTACATTTCCAATGTATAAATCAATAATGTATATATAAGAGAGCTTTTGCACATAATTTTGGATGCTATTCAATAAAGAGTTGACCTTATCATAAAAAACAACGTTGAATTTTACGTCAGAAGGAGGTTTTGTAGCTAAAATAAATTATAAAATAATATATTGTCTTCATTTATTAATAAAAAGTAAAATAATATACTTAATATAACCCATCAAAGGAATTAATTTCCAATTAAAACTGTTTTCAAAACTACATTTGGATTACTAATATTTTACAGCCAAAAACATTTTGCACTGTTCCATCACAGTTACGACTAACTTGGAATAATAGTTGATTTCCAGTATGAGCCAGGTTGTTCGAAAAAATTTGAATTATCTTAATTACTAAAACAATGTTGCTTTTAATTACTGTGTGAAAAACTTGATTAAATATCAAGTTTGTATAAGTTAAAAGTCTGAATGTTTCTTATATTATATTTTGAGATACATATATTGTAAATAAAGTATAAATTTCTAATGTATGGCTATGAAATGTTTATCGAAATTATTCTAATTCTATCTCTAAAAGAATTCTACTCCACATTATGAATTTATTGATTATACACAATGTTATTATCTTGTGCTATATCATGTATTTACACAAGAAAAATCATAGCAGTTTACTTAGTATATTTTTTCTAAAAAGTATTTTTATTTTCACATATGCATGTGCAGTTCATGTAACGGGCTCCCAACAATATTCTACAAGCATCCTGCTTCTGTAGGGGTGTAGACTCATGGGGGTTCCTTGGAGTACGTTCTGAATAAATAAAGTAGCTATCGGAATATCGAGTGTGACAGATAAAGGGGCTGACAGAAACAGTAACCTTTTACTCAAGATGTTCGATAGTACTATGTGGCCTTTGGTCTTACCTTATTGGATATTAATAATGTTGCTGGACTGAATAATAATCAGTGAGAGCTATAAGTATTGTTGTTGTAAATAACATTGGTGAAAATACAGGCATTCGTTCCTGACAGTCTGTCTGTATGGTTGGTGAGTGGGCTCGTTACAATGTGTCTGGTTGATGTGGATGAGTGAGCTCATTGTTGAGTGGGTGGTTGAATATTTTATCCAATTGTTATAGTAACAATCCTAAACGTTATATTCATTCATCCAACACTTAGCCAAAACCAAATAACATACTCATTAATTTATTTTATAAGAACATACAATATAAACCAATTAAAGCAGAACTATTAATAATAACAACTATAAACTTAATCAAAACTACAAATTAGATACGCCCATATTTTATTATTATTATTATTATTATTTTAATCTTTTCGACTAGAGTTTCAAAAGCACTTTATTTTTTGTTTAAATCTTTATTCATTATTTCAGAGTACAAATATGTATGAAACCTAGTCTACTATTAACTATCCATAGTAGACATATTCATATCCAAAAAGTCGAAGATGTATTTTTGAAGTTGGTTAAGCAATTTACTAAGCTTTCATAAAACATTTTATGGTTATTAAAAATACGTTTAAAGTATGAAAATACACATTCATATATAAAGATATAACACTTACTAATTTAAAAAAAATGTACCAATGACATAGATTTTGTTCTTAAGTTGATTCACTATACAATCCATGATGATCTTACCATATAAAGAGATATCTTGCTTATCACGTTTTATAAATTTTTTATTTGTCATGAGGAAATGTTTACATTCATTTCCTGTACATATATTTTTATTTTTAATACAAATTTAATTTAATTAAAATTTCATGAGTAAAGCTAATATGTAAACCTTTTCTATTTTGCCACTTATTTTTTCGACTTTTATACTTAGTTTTACTAAATCCTTGTCATTTTAAACCTTACGGTAGCGGTTTACAAAACTGCCAAGTTACCGATGGAGAGTCGACAGCCCCAGACATCCTTATAAAATATATCGTCTGGCATTTATAAAACAGAATATAAAACCATGCAGTTCTATTTCAACTGCAAGGTTTATATTTATTTTTATAATTTTTTATAGGCAAAACTATACGATTATCAAAAATTCAATCTATTAGGACACAAGTTTATATTGTGAATTTTTAATTGAAAATCATAAATCGCGCCAGTTAAAAGGTTTCATATTTAACTGTAAAAAAGTATAAAAAACCACAACAATTGTCAGAACATTAAAATAATGTTTTACTATGTCAGTTTTTCGCCTATCAAATGAAACTCAAAGTTTTGAAATACGGTCATTATTATGGAACAAGTCGATGAAATAGAAGATCATGTTTTGTTGTTTGTGTTTGGTGCGGTGAAACAGAAGAAGGATTTTATTATTATTATTAAATGAGTTAGTAACAAGGACTGGCAACTGAAAATATTAATAAGAACTTTATATAGTTTTCAAGCTTTCGCAATAGGAAAAAAGTTATTTTAATGGATTCTTGGTAACAAGCACATAATGTAAATAACTGAGAATACTGTCCTTTTATTAATCAAATTAGACCACTTACCAATTAGGATCTAATATTGTAACTACGATAAGATTAACACTTATTGTTGTGTTATTAATCTATCATTGTTTCTAAGGAATATACAAGTATCTATAAGACGGGTATGCAGATGAAATAATATCAAATAAGTTCAGTAAATTAAGCAAAAATCGTTTTTAACATATTTTATAATTCCTTGAGGTTTCCCAACAAATTATCAATGTAAGTATTACTGTTTGTTAAGAAGGACCCTTATTTGTCTAAGTACCAACGATTATTGTTTAAATATATGTTGATAAAATTACGTAAAAATTTACCCAACTGTACTTATACTGAACCAAGTTTAGTATTCCACAAGCGTCCTGCAACTGGAATGCAGCTGACTCTTGGGGATTCCACAGGGAACGTTCTGAATAAACAAGGATGATATCGAAATATCGAGTGTGAACTGTAAATAAATAAATATGACAAATATATAAAGCTGTTATTCCATACATATTTTTTGTCATTTATCGTGTTTTTTTATGACGTTAACAAGTTTTAAGGAGTGAGTAACTCTATATGGTGACATTGTTCAATGTATCAGATAGTAACTAATATCCACATACCAAATATCACATAATTACATGAATATCACAATCCGATTAATATATTTATTAAGTACACTTTTTGCATAGATAATTTAAAAATAATTTTAAATAGCCAATACCACTGTACATGGAGCGGCCGTAGATAAGGGGCTAAGGCGCTGGCTTGCCACGCAATCGGTCCGGGTTCGATTCCCGATGTGACCACTAATAGATTTTGCCCTGCCGCTCCCGTGGTTCGGAAGTCACGTAAAGCCGTTGGTACCCAGGTTAAGTGTTAGAGAGGGCTCCTTAGCCCTAACTTCGCCTGGTAAAATAAGACAAACTTTAACTTTAACTTTTTACATGTACGGGAGGGCGGGTGAGTCAATATAACCGTATCTGTATGGGAGGGCGGGTGAGTTCAATACCACCGTACTTGTATGGGAGGGTGGGTGAGTCAATACCACCGTACATGTATGGGAGGGCGGGTGAGTCAATATAACCGTATCTGTATGGGAGGGCGGGTGAGTCAATACCACAGTACATGTATGGGAGGACGGGTGAGTTAATAAAACCGTACATGTATGGGAGGGTGGGTGGGTCAATATAACCGTATCTGTATGGGAGGGCGAATGAGTTAATATAACCGTATCTGTATGGGAGGGCAGGTGAGTCAATACCACCGTACATGTATGGGAGTGTGGGTGAGTCAATATAACCGTATTTTTATGGGAGGGCGAATGAGTCAATATAACCGTATCTGTATGGGAGGGCGGGTGAGTCAATATAACCATATATGTATGGGAGGGCGTGTGATTCAATATAACCATATCTGTATGGTAGGGCATGTGAGTCAATATAACCATATCTGTATGGGAGGGCGTGTGAGTCAATATAACCATATCTGTACGGAAGGGCGGATGAGTCAATATAACCGTATCTGTATGGGAGGTTGGGTGAGTCAATATAACCGTATCTGTATGGGAGGGTGGGTGAATCAATATAACCGTATCTGTATGGGAGGGTGGGTGAGTCAATATAACCGTATCTGTATGTGAGGTGGTAAATATTAGGTTGTGGGTTCACTTTTAACATTTAAAGTTATACTTGAGACAGTTAAATTTAATTTATTTAACATCTCATGCAATAATTTAATATTGTCATACCTATATTATTATTCTTTGAGTATTATATCAATTAAGGGAAAAGTATGGCTGTTATTTTAATTTATTTTTAACTAGAACACATATCGTGCCACATTTTTAATTTCGCATGACCACAACGTCGAAGCATATATATATATATATTTACTTTTTATTTATTATTGTTTTAAATTTATATTTCAAGTACAGTAAGTGCAATGTTACAAAAGACAAGTATTACGATAACATTCAACAAGTCACAAGTACTTGAGTGATCCATTTCAGACTATTATGTGATAATCCTCAAACCAGAGAGACTCAAAAAAATAAATTGTTTGTTAAATTTATTTTGACGGTAGATTGACATAAATTCAAACATAAAATACTTCAGAAATTAACATTTATGCGTGCTTTTTAAGAGAGTTTTAGATAGCCCTACACATAAATCTGTGAATTTTGTGCCAAAAAACACAATAATTACATGCTTAGCGAAAAAACGTTTTAAATATTAAGAATAAACTATTTAAAACAAAAGAGAGTTGATTAAAATCCACGCAATTAATGTTTGCCTGTTAAAGTAGGTTTTGAAGTTTTTAAGTAGTCATATATCTGGAAACCTTAATATAAAGCTATGTAATTAAAATTAGATTGTTCTTCTCCATCGGTAGAAGATTATGTCTCTCAGTTGAAATGTTAAGTTTTATTTTAAAGAGGTTTTTTGGGTGATATATAAAGTGCTATCTATAATATGTATTGTCTTATAAATGCAGTGAAAATATAATTTTTCAAGTAGAGAATGTTGTTAACGTTCAAAATTGATGGAGAAATATCCATAATGAATAGTTAAATACATAAAAAATGTAAACGTTTTATATATCTTTGAAACTCAAGGTACTGTAAGGAGGGATGTGGCAGAATGTGTAAATGGTATATAAGATATGTGGAATGTTGGAAAAGGCGAAGAAGCACTATAATATAATGGGAGTTGGCAAACTAAGGTGAGCAAGCCACGTAGAAGTAGGTGAGTAATTTAGACTGTACGTGAGAAGTAAGGTAATGAGTATTGGTTGGAAGTAAGTTTATGAGTAGAGTGTGTCTACTACCGTACTGGTACCACTGCTCTTGGTGACGTTATTATGTTATAATAGGAGTTGGACAACTAAGGTGAGCAAGCCACGTAGAAGTAGGTGAGTAATTTAGACTCTAGTGAGAGGTAAGGTAATGAGTATTGGTTGGAAGTAAGTTTATGAGTATAGTGTGTCTACTACCATACTGGTACCACTGCTCTTGGTGACGTTATTATGTTATAATAGGAGTTGGACAACTAAGGTGAGCAAGCCACGTAGAAGTAGGTGAGTAATATAGACTGTACGTGAGAGGTAAGGTAATGAGTATTGGTTGGAAGTAAGTTTATGAGTATAGTGTGTCTACTACCGTACTAGTACTACTGCTCTTGGTGACGTTATTATGTTATAATAGGAGTTGGTCAACTAAGGTGAGCAAGCCACGTAGAAGTAGGTAAGTAATTTAGACTCTAGTGAGAGGTAAGGTAATGAGTATTGGTTGGAAGTAAGTTTATGAGTATAGTGTGTCTACTACCGTAACTAGTACCACTGCTCTTGGTGACGTTATTATGTTATAATAGGATTTGGACAACTAAGGTGAGCAAGCCACGTAGAAGTAGGTAAGTAATTTAGACTGTACGTGAGAAGTAAGGTAATGAGTATTGGTTGGAAGTAAGTTTATGAGTAGAGTGTGTCTACTACCATACTGGTACCACTGCTCTTGGTGACGTTATTATGTTATAATAGGAGTTGGACAACTAAGGTGAGCAAGCCACGTAGACGTAGGTGAGTAATTTAGACTGTACGTGAGAGGTAAGGTAATGAGTATTGGTTGGAAGTAAGTTTATAAGTAGAGTGTGTCTACTACCATACTGGTACCACTGCTCTTGGTGACGTTATTATGTTATAATAGGAGTTGGACAACTAAGGTGAGCAAGCCACGTAGAAGTAGGTGAGTAATATAGACTGTACGTGAGAGGTAAGGTAATAAGTATTGGTTTGAAGTAAGTTTATGAGTAGAGTGAGTCTACTACCGTACTGGTACCACTGCTCTTGGTGACGTTATTATGTTATAATGGGAGTTGGCCAAATAAGGTGAGCAAGCCACGTAGAAGTAGGTGAGTAATGTAGACTGTACGTGAGAGGTAAGGTAATGAGTATTGGTTGGAAGTAAGTTTATGAGTAGAGTGTGTCTACTACCGTACTGGTACAACTGCTCTTGGTGACGTTATTATGTTATATTGGGAGTTGGACAACTAAGGTGAGCAAGCCACGTAGAAGTAGGTGAGTAATATAGACTGTACGTGAGAGGTAAGGTAATGAGTATTGGTTGGAAGTAAGTTTATGAGTATAGTGAGTCTACTACCGTACTGGTACCACTGCTCTTGGTGACGTTATTATGTTATATTGGGAGTTGGACAACTAAGGTGAGCAAGCCACGTAGAAGTAGGTGAGTAATATAGACTGTACGTGAGAGGTAAGGTAATGAGTATTGGTTGGAAGTAAGTTTATGAGTATAGTGAGTCTACTACCGTACTGGTACCACTGCTCTTGGTGACGTTATTATGTTATATTGGGAGTTGGACAACTAAGGTGAGCAAGCCACGTAGAAGTAGGTGAGTAATATAGACTGTACGTGAGAGGTAAGGTAATGAGTATTGGTTGGAAGTAAGTTTATGAGTATAGTGAGTCTACTACCGTACTGGTACCACTGCTCTTGGTGACGTTATTATGTTATATTGGGAGTTGGACAACTAAGGTGAGCAAGCCACGTAGAAGTAGGTGAGTAATATAGACTGTACGTGAGAGGTAAGGTAATGAGTATTGGTTGGAAGTAAGTTTATGAGTAGAGTGTGTCTACTACCGTACTGGTACCACTGCTCTTGTCGACGTTATTGTTTCACTAAATTTAAAGTTTTTTTGTTTTAACCTAAAGTGACTACTTGAACAATTAAAGTGAAAAAGCAAAAACAAATCCTAAAAAAATATTACAAGAAATAAAACTATTTCTCAAAATAAATGGCACCTAATAAAAGTTGTATAGTATTTTATATCATTGATTATTAAAAAGGGCCTCAGTTACTATTAAAATTCATGTTGTAATAAATCTATGTGCCTGACTAGATTTTTCAATATAAGAATAGTTTTTTTTTCTCTTAATGAAGTGAATCAAATGCTATATTGTTCTCTTTTAATATACAATTTGCATAGTTGATAAAACTGTTTAACATGTAGACTGCATGTTTTACTAATATGTTTGTTATCATATAAATAATAATAAGTTCATAATAATCCTATGCTGACAAATATTTCAATACAATTTTACGAATTCTATTATAAAGTGTATGGGTTTAAATGGGGAGCGGGAAAGGCCTATACCGACAATGTTAATTTTAATAACTTTAGGTACACTTATTATAAAAACTATTATAGTTACAACCTTCAAACTTTCAGGGCATATTTTTGCAATTTCAATCAACAAATAGACCCATTTTCAAACAGTTTTACAAAAAACCATATAGTGATATACATTTTATTTTAAACATACTTTTTCTTAAGAATTTTGAAGTGAATTTTATTTTAAACAAATGTTATTACATGAGTTACAATTACCAAATTGGGTCTGCTTATTAAAGCCTACTAACATAATGTATGTAAAAGTTTTCAACTCTCTAGGCCAATTATGTTTTGAGAAAATTGTATCTTTATGTTATGAAAACCCAACTTTCGGAAAATTGCGAACAAATATGACAAATACAACATACCTAAGTTAAATGCGCCCTGGTCCATACTGAGGGTCATTAGCCTCACTTTTGTCTTCTTCCATGAGTCTCTTCCTCCTTCTTGCTATTCTTGCTTCTTTGGTCATTTCTTCCACAGATTTATTTGCTTTTTTTAGTCGTAAAACATCAATATTGCGCAGGGCACTTACGGATTGTTCAGACAAACTTAGGCTTAACTTCCTATAAATTTCTAACTTACTGCTTTTTCCATCATTGAAGCACAACAAAGCATCATATATACCTATTTTCAAAGTTTCCAACCTTACAAACAATTGTTTTGGTACTTTCAGCCATACCATATGGTTAAAACTTTCATTCGGATTTTGGGTATGTCCGTGAACACACTTTTTCAGAAGATCATTGTCTGTCAGAGCTCTGTATATGTTTTTGACTTTTAACATCACATCATTGAGTAGGCTATTTTTATGTTTATGTGTCTTACCTTCAGCTTGAGCTTTGTTATAGGAGCACCATGTATCTGGTCCTTTGGGGCACAAACCATGCTGGGGGTTGTCGTCGGTTGATATTTTGTGAAAATATGTAGACCATATATTTTTCTTCATTTCTTCAATGAGAGTAGTAACCCCCTCTTCTGATTGCAAGGCCATCATAGGTTTGCAACTTGCCTATTTCCTCATTGGTAAGTCTATGTCTTCCACCAAGCATTTTACCATCAGGAAGTATTTCCCTACATGTTTTCTTTTTCAAATCTTTCAATCTGCTTCCCATTCTTTTCTCCACATCTCCTATACATTCTAGCTTCTCAATATGTACATCATCACCATATGGTTTATTGCTATTTACAGTCTGGAAACCTTTGCTGTCCCCATCACCAAGGTACCTCGAGTATCGCACTCCACGTTTTACTGAATTTTTGAAAACTTGTAAAGCACCTGCAACCTCCATACCACCCGAAGACCCTTCGTAATTCTTAGTGCACACATGATCTTTAATAGGCCTATTTGTTTGAGTTGAGCAAACCTGGCAGTATTTTGAAAGGATTGCAACATCTAAGACCTTACCAGTATCAAAGCTTGTCACACTAACTATGCCATTTAGGGATTTAAAACCTCGGCGCTGCCACGAACCATCGACCCCTACAGCAAGATCCTTAGAATTATTATTTTCCAAAACAGCTTCATTAGTAGCTTTGATCATACTCTCCTCTGCACATGATTGAATAGCAGTCAGTAATGCTTTGTGGTATTTTTCATTTTTTTTTGTGGTGGCTTGGGCAAATCTAATAAAGCGCAAAACTCATTTCCGGCAGCTTGCCCTTTACCAATGGAACGCAATGCATAAATAAATTTCAAGTTAAGATCAAACAATCTTCCATCATCACATAATTTGGAGTTTTTAAATGTAAATGACTCTGAACAGATTGAACACACCAGTTTAAAATTCAAAACTAACCCATTCTCACATTTATCATTCAAAACTAGCAGTTCAATGCTTTCATTGCTATTACAAAACGTACACTTCACAAACTTGTTTGATAGCATTGGACATAAATGATAAGTTAAAAATATAGTTACCAGTTTCTGTAGCTGAAAAGCTCTGATAGTTGTCAAATGACAGTTTTCTCCTTGAAGAGCTTTTAGGCCTATCATAATTATTCTGTTCAGGAGTTGTTACATTTTCTTGACTAGGCCTAGTATCAGATTGTAAGTTTGTTTTACTATTCCTTTTCATATACTGATTCCCTACATGATGCTTTCTCTTAGTTTTATAACTTACTTTTTGCATAGGCATTACAACAATACTAAAAACTAAACAATAAAAGAAAAACACTTAGCTAACAATAAATAATACCACTCAGCACAAAATATAACCTTAGTAATGAAATTAGTAACTATGGTGTTTAGGTTGTTTATTTACAAACAGAACACTAGAACAACAGACTGCTGTTCATTCAGTTGTCTCTGAGCCAGAGTAACCAACTGTAGAAAGATTATTACTCAACTGAATTTATAGGAAAGCATATCTGCATACTAAAGCCAGTGATGTGTTGCGCCAGCTTATTGAACCCCGGTACTTAATATTTTTAATTAATTATTAAAAATGTTTCTAGGCATCGTACAGCAATACCTTTTATATTTTTGTGCAGGGAAAAGGTCAAATTTAAATATAAAAAAATAAAATAAAATTATTAAAATTTTTATTTTACCTTTCCTGCTCCCCTTGATAAATTAATTATTTAAGACAAAATTTCAAGGTATTATTAGTTATTTAAAGATATAGAGAGTAAACAATCAGATCTTGGATGAGCTTGGTCAATGCAAAAAGTAGGATTTATTAAAATTGGTACTTCTATGTGTTTTGATATTTAATTAAATCATATGATGGAGAATCCCCTAGATGGGCTAGAGATCACAGAGGTGGACATCCAAAAACTAGTTATAAATACCAACATTTTTATCATTTACATTTTTAGTTTGGATTTTGTAAGAGTGTATAAGATAATTAGTCAAAAATTACTGTGGAGTTTCGTTTGGTGAAACAATTGTTACTTTCCATTAATTACTTGAATACTTTCCCTGGTTAAAATATGAACCTACTGATGTTCATGTTAAAAGAAAGACGATATTATAATATAATAATAATAACTGATATATTATATCAGTGACCAAAATAAACTATATGCATATACTAATAACAGCAGCTATTTAATTCTTGATAAGTTGATTCTTATGAAACTGTAGTCACAGATAATTCAGAATGAATTCCTTTAATATTCTCAGCGATGTGTGAAAACTTCAAAAATAGTATATATAAAAGAGATATCCAACAAATAAATATGCCTGATTGAAGCACAATATTGGCATACTACTCAGTCAAGGAAATTAAAAATACAAATTAGATAGATGCATGTAAAACAAGATTTATTTTACATGCATTCAAAATATGTTGTTGATTTAGAGACATAATTGAAGTGAAACAATAATTTAGTACTTTAAACACGTCAGGTGAAGTGAGAGAACGAAGACAACATCACTTCCTGCCCAAACCAAACAAATTACATACGTTGACGGGGAAAAGATTTAAGGGTGTCCGGCTCCGACTGCCACATAGCTTAGAGGATTGTTTGTCAAGTCAATATAAGCAAATAACACCATATAATTTGCCTTCTCTCGATTCGTTTTCTGTATATTTGTCTGTATTTTTTTTACAACAATTTTAATTTATTTAAAACCGTTTGGCATAAAATACTGACTTTCCGTTAGACACTTGACCTTAGAGAAACACAATTCATTTACAAAGGCTTAATGTCTAAGATTAATAGTTTCAAAATGGTGGCTGTCTAAACATTTCAAAGTCAAATAGAAATAATTAAATATTTTACTCAATAATGTTAAAATCCAATATTTGTGGACTACATTATAAACAGTTCAATTTGTAAAATTTTACTCCTTATCTAAAAAAAAAAAAAAAAAAATAAATAAATAACCCATACAAAAGTTGTTAAATAAAAAGAAAAGTAACAAAAATCATTGGTAAATATAAACATTAAAAGTAATAGCATATACTATGAATAAATTTTCGTTTTCACAAGTAAATAATTTAAACAAATATTAATCAGGTGCTGATGGATTGATAATATGCTGAGTCAGTTTTGGAATCCAGGAAGAATGCTGAAATGATAGAAACAATAAATAAGAAATAAGAAACTATTAAGGATAGACCCACATACACAGCCCGTTATAGACACACTTCTCAAACACACGTTAAATCCAATAAAATGGAAATAAATATCAATTAAATATTTAGTTCCTTCCTTAAAGAAACCTCTCTACCATATATCTCACAAACTCGTTTTCTGCACAAACATCTAGCAAGTCTCAGTCTGCACATCAACATTAATATTAACAGAGATTTTATATTAATTGCAGTTTTTATTTATTAAAAATCGGCTTATGTTTTTATAAAGTCTATACTAACAAAGACGACAATTATTTGTGTAACAAGTTTGTTGCTACATTTCATAGATCAAATTTTGCTACTATGATCTATTTATGTTAAGTATGGTCAAGCATTAAGGATATCAAAGTTATAACAATCTGGTCTTCTTCAAGGTCCCGTGACTAGCTGTAGTTTGTTCAATATTCAGGGTTTCCTGCATGTAGCTAGCCAAACTTCCGGAGGTTAATCCAAAGGTCAAAACAAACAAAAAATTAATAATAAACAAACGGTCAATCTCACTCTGTTTTCCGTCTAGCTTTCTGAATGTGATTTTTACAAAAAGTTTAATGTTTCTGAAGTTACTTAATATTGTGAAAGTTGGATTTGATAATTTACACATTCCTTAGAAAAGTCACCGAGGAAAAATGTCACTCATGCTCCAGTTATGAAATGCATAAAATTATGTTTTCTTTACAATTAATTACTATTTAAAATAATTAATATAAATAACATTATTTTATTTGTTATATTTTTAACATTCGTTAGTTGTTGGTATATATTTTTCAATTACAAATATTTGCAAAAACATGTATATTTTATACTGTATAAATTTACTATTTTTTCAACATGACATAATTCTCAATATTGTCATGCTAATCATTTACTCATTTTGTTATTATTTAATAAATACTTTTAGACATAACTAGATAATTATTTAAGAACGAAGTATTCAACGAGTTTCATAAAACATCATAATGACTGGGATTTTTGAACACATTTGTAAAATGTCCTCCACAAAGAACTCTCTTTGAGACAAAAGAGATTATTTAGTGTAATTTACGTTTCCACTAATGACTTAATTAAACCCCTTGGCTAAATCATAGTAATTTATTTTTAATTTATATAATTATAACTCAAATTTGAGGGACTATTATTCTCAATGTAATTGTTTATAACATAAAATATCAATACAGTTATATTTATAATCACAAACACTAAGGACTATTTGAACGTGGAATAAATATTTTATATGCATGGTAGGGTAGATGCATGATAGTCAAGGTCCGGGTGTTGTGTAAGGAAGGGAACTGAGTGTCAGGCTTTTCAGATGGCTGAAATTTATACCAATATTACGTGGTTCGGATTCCCCGAAAAGCTGCAAGTCCCTTAGTTGCCCTGGTTTTGTATTGTTATTAATGAGTCGCTCTTTCTAAGGAACAGTTGACCTTAGTGACAATGACTACACTCGGTCATCTACACTCATCAAACTCATTTAACCCTCATATTCAACCTTATCTCTACGATCGGCGTATTACTTATGACTAGCATAATATGTTATTTATTTTAAAATAGTACATTGTAAACGATATTAGTACTAGTGTATAAGAGTCTGTACGAACAAATAATTTAGAAGATTTCTTAGGTTATTTTTAGGTCTGTAGAGATTGTCGGCCATGTTGGTCTTAATCCCATAATAACAATTTTATTTGCTAATTCATAATAATCATTTGCTATTTTTATTGTCCAAAACCTGTGTATGAGATGTCGTTTTACACGTTTTCCATATTGTGCATTTTATTTGCTTTTGATATTTTGAATATCGTCTAGTTTTGAAAAATAGGTGAAATAAAATCGTTAAATTAACATATTTTATATTTTTTCTATGAAACTAATTAGGAATTCCCAAAGGAATTCCAATGCGGCATTTAATTCTTAATTATATGCCAATTTGTTCGGACGAATCAGTTTCAAAATAACTGTTTGGTTTGGATACGCGTGATCGTACGTTCGGTTAGAAAATAACATTGTTTTATGGGAATCCAACATTTCCGACAACCACTGAAAACTCTTATACAAGAATTTTGAGTGATAAGAATGCAAATATTCTTACTTATATTGAGTGCTACATTAGTTTGCTGTAGGTATGCACTTTATAAACCTCTTAACTCTTAAATAATATAAAACAAATTGTTAGTGGATATGCTAATAGTTACTGGGAATACTTGCAATCATGAAAACTCACTACAATAAGTATGTATGGAAACAATTTTCTTAACAGATTTAAAATTAAAACATTCTATTTATTTTGAAAACATTTATTTGTATTTTTTAACTAATCACACAGATATCAGGTTTGTTACGACAAAACTATTTTTTTCTTTCTAAAAAAAAAAAAAACAAAAAAAAATACACATCTCACCAGCTGAACCAAACCTAACATATTCTTCTAAATATATTCTCAACTACGTTGCAAAGTTAGTGTTGAGATCTCCCTAACTACAGCAATTTGTATTTTTTTTTTTTTTTTAGGTGTCGCTTCTAAGCTACTATTTTTAGGGTCGGAACACACAAACATAGTTTTTGCGTGCTATCTTTAAGATAGAAATACTTTCAAAAATAATATTTTGATTAAAATAAACTGTCCAAAATAAAACAATTTAGGACATTTGAACTAAACAATAGAAACATAATATACAGAGATACCATGTTCTAAAGCCTGGATATTTACTATCTATTTGAGTACACGTTTCCTGATATAATCAACCTTTTAACTATAGTGATTTTTTTTTAATATAAGAGAATTCTAGAAACTATAAACACATGTTTTTAGTTGTGACAAGGAATATAATTTTATTTTACTGATCAAATTCATTTTTAATTTGTTGATGATAATAACTAATAAACATTATTTGTAATGCTTATTGTAACTTAATGTAAAAAGTTTACTTATATAACTTGTTTAGACTTTAGATTTCGCCCAAATTCGTTTATGTCGATATGCAATGATCAGTCTAAACATACTTAAATTATCCGAAGGAAGATTCGATCTCAAGGAAAGACGATATTCCAAAGCATTTCGATATTTTTGTGTCAAATAATCTACTGAACTTGTATCACTACATTTCCTTTGTAGGCAAGTAATCGCATTCTTTTTTGTAAAGGTGGACAGAAAGGTCATCACATCTCTAAGTATAGGGACAGATGGGGGAGTGATCATCTTCCGTCTCGTAAGGGTGGACAGAAAGGTCATCACAACTCTAAGTTTAAGGGCAGATGGGGGAGTGATCGCCTTCCTTCTCGTAAGGGTGGATAATAGGAATGTCAACACAGACTTAAGTGTAAGGGTAGATGGTGAATAATCACCTTTCTTCTTGTAAGGGTGGAAGGAAACTGTATCACTACCCTATGATATGAGAATATGACCTTTCTTCTTGTGTGGTGGGCGGAAGATCACCAAAATCCTTGTTAGTTTTGATGATCTTAAACAACAAGACTAACATGATCATCTTATATGAAGTAAGCGCATAGTACGCAGGACGACGTAGCAGTGCAGCTACAGCACGATGGTCTAGCACGCCGCACTGACTGTAGTTACTGCTCCGATCTGGACCGAAGCAGTATATCCTTCTCGGTACCTGATTACCTTTGTATATTGTAGTACATTGATTGCTTTTAAATGGAGCAAACAATTTATAATTTCAAGTTTAAAGTTAGCATATCCAAATGTAACTAAACAAAGATCTTAAACTATAAGTGTTTAATTCCAATTTATGTATTACACCTTTAAAGTACCATGGCCTTATGAGATGAGAATATATTTTCCAATATATTATAAACTGCACTAGTCACTCTATATAAGTAAAATAAGTAGTATAATATTACTGAAACCAAACATAAGTACATGAAGAAACAAATGAGGACTTTTTTCAAGGAAGTTGATTTAATATAAATACAACTTATCTTAATTTCTTAAGGAGTTATTTCTCAAGAAAGTTTATAAAAACTCCTTCCTTTCAAATGTAATTCTGAAAGAGAACCACTTGTAAGTTCCCACAGTACCATACTGCTAAAGCATTTACTTAAATGACCTTCCTGGAATAGCTTGCTTTGGAAGTATATAAACCTTTTTCCTCCTCCAGTATTTAGTTCTTAATAACAAAATGGAGTTAAATGAAATATTTCTAGCAGTGTACAAAAATCTCTTAAAAAATTAATGAAATCTCACAGAATTTATCTTTATTGCTTGAGTAAATTAAAAATTATACTACATTCAACATTTATATAATATATTCACCACAATGTTAACACATTTTCAGTCTTGTATTTTTTTTTTTTTTATTAGAACCCAATTAGAATCTATTAGTCTGAAACCTATACATACATTCACAGAAACTTACTTCAATCCAAAATGTGTTGCCTTTTTAATTACATATATATATATATATATATATATATATATATATATATGTGTGAGTGTCATACTGTATATATATATATATATGCATAGTATATATATATATACATATATATATATACAGTATGACATTCACATTTAACTTTGAAAATCAGTTACAAATAAGTTACCTGAATCTCAAATTTGGAAACAAGATAATTTTGTTGGTATCGTTATTAATTAATATTGAATGATACGATTTCGAAATGTATTCTTATATAATCAGATTGCCTGAATTTAAACCTAATACCTAAATCTATGTATTTAAATGTATTATGTGAAAAAGGCCTAGGTTTTATAAAATGTTATTATCAAGTGGATATTGGACATAAAAAATATATTATTTAGTTCATAGTTTAAACATTTTAGTAACATATAAATTTAATGTCATTTCTCGATCATAATTTAATTCTTTAGATCGTTAAACTCATAATTACATTCTTTACCAAATACTGAAACATATTTACTCTTAAACATCTTAATATTATACTTTACGAAGGAAATTATTTACCTATTAAAACCATTGTTCATATATAAACAGGCAAAATATGAGAAAGCATTTTTAAGGCTATAAGTATGACTGATCAATACCTAAGGCCAAGGTAGGAGGAAGAATGTGAGAGGTGGGAGAAATAATAGACTTAGGATAAATGTCGATTAAGAGTGAGTACATGAACTATAAAGGTTTATATTGCATGGCGTCCTATTGCATAAAATGTTATTACTGCAAGTCTTAGGTGCCTTTAGTAGGTGTGTTCTGGATGATATATGGTTGTAATTAATTCAAATAAGTTTCCAATATGAGGTTATATGTTTTATTGCTATTATCAGAGATTATAATGATATTATCAATAAGAATAAAAATGTGTAGTTAATAATGAACAAAAACTACTGTTTTAAAGTATTGAATCTCAAATAAAGCCGATATTTCAATATATTCAATTGCATGCGTGAGAAGTATCAGTAGATGGACAAATTTTCTTAATTAAATTGATTCTAACAAAAGTCTGTGCTATTTATAAGATTTTTGTGTTAGCATTTATTCTTCAAGTACTACACTACAACTTCGCAGTAGTTGGGTTTAAGTTGTAACTAACACCACCTGTTTGTCAGTTATATCGTGTTTTTGTTTTTGTAGTTCTCTTTAATAGACTTTAGCCTTAACTCCACACCCAACCTCAGGTAATATATAATTCATTAAATATGTTTTTAATTTTAACAGTGAAATATAAATAAATCTTAACACAATATTACTCGCAATAATCCCAACAACATAAAATGAAATTATGTTCCCAACATGTTGGAATTAAGTTCAACCTTGGCAAGAAATGTAACTATTTTATTGTTAATTTTATTTTTTCATTGTTATATTATTAGTAAAAACAGCTTATATAATCTTAGGTATTATTTTCGAATAACTAATTTTAAAAATGTATCGTTTGTATATGTTTTTTAATTTCAACTTAATCTAAATTCTAAAACTGGTTTTGACCGTAATTCAGGATAAGATGAAATTAAATAACGAAATAGTGAATACGACTAGAGCCAATGAGTACGTTCGGAAATGAGAGAGGACTGTTATTTAAAGTGGTATTTAAAAACTAGTCTATGGTTCCACAAAGAACCTTTAAGAAATTACTGGAAAATTAAAAAAAGGTTATAAGTATGAAGTAAGGACCTGTGTACCGGCTTTTAGCTCAGTAGGAAATTAAACCTTGAACCACATTTTCTTATTCTTTAAGGTGGTGTGATCAGTTTTCGGCAAAATAATTATTTCCTAATTTTACAATTAAAATTAATTAATGAACGAGTACCTTCCCTTGAGACAGGAAAAATAATAATAAAAAATGTCATTAACGCATTAGAACTTGCGGCCTTACGAGTGGGTGAATTTAGGTGATTTTAAATCAACTTTAAGACAAAACCATCCAAAGTACAAATGTTATTATTTATGAATACGTTTTTTAGACATAACTGAAGGAGTTGAGATGTTTTCCGTTTTAAAAAAATTTAAAAAATATTTGTTAGGTTAAAGGTGAAAAAGGTATAATATTACATTAAAATAATTACAAATATTTTTTAATGAAAAACATCATAATCCCTTCGGTTTTTGATTGTAAAATTGGGGAATAATTAACTCACCGAAATCCGACTGTACCGTGTTAACAATGAGCTAGCTACCACGCCGATAAACAATATACGTATTATAAAAATCTTACATATCATGTTACAACATATCAAAACACTCGTTAATGGACTATATTATACCCTAATATTAATTATATTTTCAATTTTGAAGTTTGAGAAATGCGAATAAAATAACGATGTCGATTTTTTATGTTACTTTATCATTTGCACAGAACATCTATTCTCTAATTTAATTATTTCTTCACAACACAACTACATAATTCAACTACTATTTTTGCTCATTTACCGTTAAATAACTATCACTGAAAAGGTTTTATAATTAGGGTAAATGTTATAAAAATGACTAGGGAGTCAGCTTAATGAATTGTTGACAAATTATAAATAATATTTACCATCGCAAATATTTTTATTAAAGAATTAAAAACAAAAGAACTGGTGGAAAAGTAGTATTAATATAAAATAAAAACACTTATGTTTGTGTTTATCAAAGACCACTGTGGAGGTACTAAAGTAGATCTCTTGAAAAATTGCACAGGCTTCAATACTGGGCAAAAACCAACAGTGGAGTGAGCAATATCAGGTGTCCCATACAACTGTCACCACTGACAGCTATTATTTGGTATAAACTACCAATCATAAACCAACAATGGAGTGATAAATGTCATGAGACTCACATGACTGCCTCCACTGAGAGCTGTTATTTGGTACATACATTACTGCCAACTGTCTAAGATCGATTTACCTCAGCATATATGATAAACTACCAACCATAAATCATCAGTGGATTGATATATGTCACTTGTCCCATTTAACTGTGTCCACTGACAGCTATTATTTGGTACATACATTACTGCCAACTGTCTAAGATCGATTTACCTCAGCATATATGATAAACTACCAACCATAAATCATCAGTGGATTGATATATGTCACTTGTCCCATTTAACTGTATCCACTGACAGCTATTATTTGGTACATACATTACTGCCAACTGTCTAAGATCGATTTACCTCAGCATATATGATAAACTACCAACCATAAATCATCAGTGGATTGATATATGTCACTTGTCCCATTTAACTGTGTCCACTGACAGCTATTATTTGGTACATACATTACTGCCAACTGTCCTCGATCCTGTTATTTAAGAACATATGATAAACTCCCAACCAAAAAGCAACAACAGGAGTTAATTGAAGTTAAATTTGCAGGTATAATACTACAATGTAGTAAATTTTATAATAGCAAATAAATAATTGTAGCGTAAAGGAAAAAAAGGTTGTTTCATTCATTATCAATAATATTTGCATTTACAGATAATTATAATGAATTCTGATTTTAAATATAATTTTACTTATGTACTTATAAATTTTTTCATATCTTTTAAATAATAAAATGTAATTCCATATTTCACATCTAGACTAGTGATATAATTTTGCAATGAAGTTAACTTATACATGATTAATAATTTAAATATGGTCGAAACAAATTATATTGTACTCATTATTAAAAGATAATTTCTAAATATACTATACAACCTTCTAGAGGCAAAAAAAGTAAAAGTACGTAATATTTATATTTCTTTTGTAGGAATCTCATACCACAACTAACTACACCCAGATAGTGTACGTGAAAAGCATATGAGATGCTTATAGCTTTTATAGACAACACGATCGTGATTTTATAATGTGATGTTGCCGTATTGAAATGCCTTCCTCTCCTCTAACTGGGTGAGACAGATCGAGACACGTGACAGTTCAATCTGGCAACGCTGCCCAGTTCACATGTGTTCGGTGCGCTTTAAAGCGGACAGTTCACACAACATGCAAATTCGTTAACACTCTTTACCATGGAGATGAGCTATCTAGATATAATTAGTTATCTATGCTTATACACACATGTTTTCAATACTTCGCAGTGTTTTGTGAAGTAGC
Organism: Stictocephala bisonia; assembly: GCA_035578905.1. NCBI lineage: Eukaryota > Metazoa > Arthropoda > Insecta > Hemiptera > Membracidae > Stictocephala > Stictocephala bisonia. The sequence goes on along the minus strand of JAQJVL010001063.1, from coordinate 235,733 downwards.
TGATATATATTACCTATTAATATACTTCAATATTTGTTCTTTGTTAACATACAAGCCGAGTACATTTAACTGACAAATCACAGTTTATAAATACACTAGGCCTTGGACCATGAAACTTGGAAAATTATTCTTTAAGTCTCTATATGCGTGCTTAAAACGGATTTATAAATATTTTCTCTCAAAGAGCTAAAGTAAGGCTGATGATAAACGTATCTGTTGGTGACCAATCAGACTCCTTGTTATCATTTACCAGGTGAACGAAAGAGCTACGGATAGTATCGTTAAATTAATTTTCAATTTCTTAAGTAAATACATGATTTTCTGTCTCAGTAGATTTAATCTGTCTTTGTGAGGCATAGTGAGATCATATACCAATGGAGTTCCCACTACACTACCTGACATGTACGTATAAGTGAGCCCACCCAGTACAGCCACCTTTAAATGTGTTTTTTTGTTAAATTTGACCATTGCATCTGTATATATTTTCCAAAACATAAAACAACATGGAGGGGGATTTGTGGCTTTGCCTTGACTAGTGCAGCCAGTTTTATATGAAGACATGGGTCGTCTAGACGAGAGTATGTACAGAGGACGAACACATTTTCACAAGACATTCTATTTAATAAAAATCTATATTTATTATAAAGTAAGATTATTTAAGAGTTAAATGAATAATCTTCCATCCAAAGATAACAGTTTTTAATATTCAACTACCTCTTATCGTGTCTACGTACAAATGAATTAAACTACATTTAATTGTGATCATTTTGTCAGGCATGAAATTTTTTATAAGAATGCTTGTTACATACTTTTGTTAATTTAAAAAAGAATTTTCATGTTATTGAATATCATTTATCATTAATTATATACTTTGTATATCCTTTGAATACAAGTAACATTGTTTGATAATTTAATGTTCAAAAGCTTTCTTACTTTAATGCGTTTTTTTTATATTAGATGCCTTAAATAACGTATAAAAACACGATTCATTTTTAATTTAGAAATATTTTGATAGTCTTTAATTTATAAAACATATTTAATATCTTTGGATAAGTTTTTGATTAAGTTAAGCTTTGTCAGACTATGTTTTGTAAAACTTCTTTTTATTAAGTTATAATCCAGATAATAAGGAATATACTGCAAGTAACACACTTGTTAGGTTTTGTTATTGGATATACTGTTTAACTTAATTAAATGAAGCCTTTTAGCAATATTATTTAAAACTAATTAATTAGCTTTTGATTCTTTGTAATTTAGATGTATTCAATAAAATTATATAAAATATTTCTTAAAAAGCAACATAAGTCAACATGTTCACAAAAAGAAGTCATATCATCTTGATAAATATATCTGGATTTTTCTTCCTCTCTGACACTTCTCTTAAGCCTTGGGTTCACGTTATACTTTATATGACGTGTTGCTTCATACTGATAATCTTTAACAAAACAAATATTCCTAACCACACAATTTAATATAAATTATTTCATGTTATTTTGAGTTATAAAAAGTTTTATATAGTTTATATCAACAATTACTTGTAACATAATGTCATTCGAACAAGATAAATTCAAACATTTAACATATTTGATTGTTTTGATTTCATTTTCTGAATAATATATGTTGATAATATTTGTTATTATTAAACATATTGAATATATTACTGCATTTATCACTTGTATTGTTAATGCATTGCGATGTATACATATGTATAATTTTTTTTAAAGAAATTATGTTTACGAAGATATGTAATACAGACACAAACTATGAAAATACAAAAGTTGGTCAAACCTTAGTGAAATGATTGTTTTTAAAATAAAACTATGAGGTCTGCCACTATTTGTTCCTCCAACTGAAGTGGAAATTCCCAGTCTTGTACTTTAAGTAAAAAAAAAAAAAAAAAAAAAAAAAAAAAAAAAAAAGGCAAAGGATGAATTCGGTACTCGGATGAATAGTCTACTACGTTTGTTAACTTGGTGAATGTGTGAGTTGTTTGATTACTCTCGGTTTTTACAGCTATATATTACTTTCTAGTAAAATAGTTAATGTTAGTTTCATTATTCATATACGTTAATGTGTCATTGTTTGTGTGATCATATATTAACTATCAATTAGGGGGATGTGTACGAGAAGAATATTGGTGTATTACATGTAACTATACACTCTGCAAACAAACCTTAACGTGTTTGAATTAAAACCGTTTATTACTGTATTGTGGTGAAAAATACACACACACACACACACACACACACACACACACACACACACACACACACACACACACACACACACACACACACACACACACACACACACACACACACACACACACACACACACACACACACACACACACACACACACACACACACACACACACACACACACACACACACACACACACACACACACACACACCACACACACACACACACACACACACACACACACACACACACACACACACACACACACACACACACACACACACACACACACACACACACACACACACACACACACACACACACACACACACACACACACACACACACACACACACACACACACACACACACACACACACACACACACACACACACACACACACACACACACACACACACACACACACACACACACACACACACACACACACACACACACACACACACACACACACACACACACACACACACACACACACACACACACACACACACACACACACACACACACACACACACACACACACACACACACACACACACACACACACACACACACACACACACACACACACACACACACACACACACACACACACACACACACACACACACACACACACACACACACACACACACACACACACACACACACACACACACACACACACACACACACACACACACACACACACACACACACACACACACACACACACACACACACACACACACACACACACACACACACACACACACACACACACACACACACACACACACACACACACACACACACACACACACACACACACACACACACACTATATATACATATATATATATATATATATATATATATATATATATATATATATATATATATATATATATATATTATTACACTAATATAAGTAGTTAAAAATAAAATTATATACTTTTAATATTTATATTAAATATTAAATTATTAAATATTAAATTAAATAAATATAATAAAATTACTTTTATATATTTATAAAATATATAAATAGTATTTATAACCCTATTTGTATTCTATGTTAAACTGATGATGGTCTTTCGAGACCGAAATCGATTTTAAACATTAAAAAATCAAGAAAAGATTGCTAAGGGTAGTTCTTTTTATATATATATATTTAAAAGTAAAATTATACATTTAAATTTTTTGAAGGTCTCATCAATTCGAGTTTTACATATACTGTTACATCTTAGAATATATACGTTAAAGTTAAAACAATTATTATCAAAGATACAACAACTGCTTAAAAGTAAACTAAAAAAAATATAATACGCTAGATATTATTGAAGGGATATAAGAAATACAATTTTAAAAATGTTAAACTACAGAATATAGTGTATAGTGTTAATATGGCTGAATGCTACTCATACACGTAGCTTATAGTAATATTTAGGCACCCCCCCCCCCAACCACACACACACACTCTTTCAGTGGTTTTGGAAACAAGCAGTATTGTTTCTTTGCGGGATGATAGTGCTGTTTTCTTGTTGTTATCATGTCTTGCTGCTGATGGCAGCATATAATTGAAGCTAATAACTGACTTTTTTATTGTTAAAAAGGAAGAAAATACTATTTAGATAATTAATAATGGTCCTATAAAAAAAAAAAAGTCGGCACTGGTGGCGCAGTGCTGTAACCCAGCTACATGGGGACAAAGTGTTTTGGAGATTGTAGGCGATAGGTTAGATGATCGGTCCTCTTAATACCGACATGGCGTCCGCTTGGTGGTTGCTATCGGAGTGGACACTACTAGAGAAGTCTGGGGTGTCCATGTTGGTTGGTAATCATTGTGCGGATGTTGTGTGGGGGAGATAACTGAGTATCAGGCTTGTCAATTAGCTGAAAATCAGACCAGCACTACGTGGTTCGGATTCCACGTAAAGCTGTAGGTCCCTTAGTTGCCCTGGCTGTTGGGCTATTAATAAATTGCCCTTTCTGAGGAACAGTTGAACTCAGTTAGTAACCAGACTACACTTATCCATACTCATCCTACACTCATAAAACCATTCATATTCGCCTTAAAATACGCACAACGTTGTGTCGGCGTCTCATATGTAAGAATGTAAGAATATCATGTATTGTAGTTAATGTTGCAGTAATACATTTGATTGATAATTATGCTTTAATCACAAAACAAACTGATACCATTTAATACATTTTCCATGTTGAAAAAAAAATATAACAGTAATACATTGATAAATAAATGAGAGCAAAAGGCCTTAACTAATTACTAATTTAAGAGGTATATGTCAAAAATTTGCCTACATTTGTTGTTTCAGATGTCTTAATTGGAGGAGAGTGGTTTTGTGTGTGTTCTCGCATATTGTCTACTTACACCTGCGTAATCAAGAAACATGGGCTGACTCACTTAAGGAGGGTGTATCCGGCACCGTAACAGTTAGGTAAACCAAAACCATCACAACAAACAATTTACTAAACTAGACTTTAAACTAATTTGTAATATAGTTAGCCTTTAGAGGTTTAATATTAATTTAAGTTTAGTATATTTGTAATTATTACCTTAATTTATTTATTGTTTTGACATTTACATATAACAAGTAACGAGTATGTGCCTTTAAAGGCGAGTATGATTTAAATACTGTAATAATCATAATTTTAAAAACCTATACTTTACTGGTCAACAACCAGCCACTCCTATTATCTCATGTTTCATCGAATTCTTATTTTCTAATATAGAATAAGTATCTCTAAATACGAGGTAATGTGTGCAACGTTCATCATACTAGGTTCAACGCTCTGATAACAAATATTGAAACAAAAATGCAACCTTTATCATGGGTTATAATAAATTCTTTTTATCTAAAATAATTTTTGTACTAAAAAACAGAAAATAAAAACATTATTTCTCATTAGTTTGTTATTATTGTTCTTACGAGTAAAACGTTATTTTATCCTGTCTATTGCCGTATTTAAATGGTATTTTGAACTATTTTCTTGTATCTAGTATTGGGATGCAACCATAATATATCAGTAAGTCTATATTATGAAGAAAGAGACCAAAATGGCTGTAATATCGTTACTGGCTTTACGTGATGCACTTATAGCACATCTCCTTCAAATGTGTGGAGAAAATTTCGTGTTGATCACTTTCTGGATATTTCTAGCATAAAAATAAATAATTTTAGAAATCAAAAAGAATTTATTAAAAAAGAGCTATTTTTTATTTTAAATTCAATAGTATGAAATTTGTTATTTATACCACTTATTATATTTGTATATGCTGTGGCAATTTTTTAAAATATTAATAATACGTGATTATATACAATTCATATCACTTTCACATTGAAAAAATACTGTTTTTCTGGATGTGAAATCGATTATGGGGTCTGAGAGTGGATATTTAGGAAATAAAGATCCTTATTAAAAGATCTCAAATACAGCAGAACAAACTTTTTTATTCATTATTACTCACTACCTATTAGTAAAACGCAGGTTGTAAAAATATGGCCGAATATGAGTGGTGACTGAGTGTTATGATTGTAGGTAAACTAGTGTCGTCATTATTACTAGCTAATTTCCACTGTTCCTTAGAGAGACCCATTTATTAATAGCTAAATATCCTGACAATAAGGGACCTACAGCTTTTCGTGGAGTCCGAACCACGTAGTATTGGTCATATTTTCAGCTACTGACAAGCCTGATACTCATTTCTCTTCCCTACACAATATTCACAATAACTACCACACAACACGGATACCCCAGACTTCTCTAGTAGTGCCCACGCCGATAACAACCATTGAGTGGACGCTATGTAAGTGTTAAGAGGGCTGAACACCTATCGCCTACAATCTCCACAACGCTTTGCCCCCAAGTTGTTGGGCTAGAGCACAGTGACACCAATGCCACCATATTAAAACTATTTACATAAAATAGACCAAGAGCTTATTTACTTTAAGGCATTTTAAAGTTGTGTTAGCAATGCTTGGAAGTAAGTTATCTACCTATGAATACTTCAATTTCCTTTTATAACTTGAAAGGCATTTTCAAGTTAATGTTTAGTAAACAAAGTATAAATCTTCTTATTTTAGAATGTGTAAACGCACATTATCATAATAATACATAAAAAAAACTTTGAAATAAAGGTAAGTTTAGGGAAGAAATAATATTGACCTTTAAGGATGAGCCTTTATTCCAGTCACAAAAGAGCCAGTTTTTCATGATGTTTTCCTTGTTGTAATTTCCTTTGACGTAATATATTTGCCACTGTATGTTCAATGTAAAAAAAAAAAAAAAACAACATATGGCTTTCACTATGTTATAGGTTTACTTAGTACTGATTTAAAAATGTTTTAAATTAATGGATATGTCAAAAAAGTTTTAGGTCAACGGAGGTCAAGATTGATTTAATAAAGTATATGCCCTTAACGTTTTCAAGAAACCCTTTCCTTATATAAAATTCTTATTTTAACTACCAATATACAGAGTTCTCCCATTATCATTAATTCAATCAAAATTAAGGTTTTAATTCAATAAACTATTGCTTACAAATTGATCTTATTGGCTGTTATTATTGTTAAACATAGATTTTTCCGAACTAAGTTTAGTTACGTAACACATATTTGCAACTAACTCAATTAATTTACTCTACACATTCATTTATCTTGACTCCCAATAATGTAATTTAAACTTTTTTAAATGTTAACACAGGCTACCAAAAAAATTTAGTTTCTTGAATTTACTTTTAACTTTTTCGTACACGAACAAATTTCTCTGATGTTACTAGGTTTATATTTGAATTGCCGTTATTTTACTCTAAATAAATCCAACGAATGTTGTTACAATGTCAAGGGTTTTGACAGTGACGTTATTAAGTAAATATTACTGTTAGTGCAATACCATTAACTCCTTTTTTTAACAGATCTGAGATGGTAAATGTGGTATACTTTAATATAATTTTAATATTTGTAATTAAATAAACCCTTACTTATTTACTTATACCGTGTAACATTTATGTTGTTAGTAGAATGTTCCAAATACCAAACTCCAGATATTTAGTAAAAATGGCTAAACATCTATTTAGTCTTTGACCAACTTTATCAATATTTCGAATCAGTTTATGTTATCAAGTTAATTTGATTAAAACACCAATAAAATTTATATCCATAAAATCTATCATAGACATTTTCGAATATTAAAAGAAACATGTAGCCAGATATATTTGATCCTTTATATTGAGATTTTGAGAAATATTGCAATTATACTATTAGAATTATTACTATTGAGAAATGTCACAATAAATTTATTCAGGTGCGTACATATACTTGAATAGGTACCGGACCTACAGGACCTTTTAAGAAATGGCCAGCTGAGTTAGTTTGTCCTTTGATCTTTTATTATGGATGTGCTAAAGCATGATGAGACAGAGTAAATTAGGTTTTGTATCAACTAAATTGAGTTTTAGTGTAACATTTAAAGTTAGATAAACCATTGATGACCAGAGCTGAACATTGAAAATACAGAGGCAATTATTATTATGCTTAGTTTTTTTTTTTTTTTTTAGAAGGACTAGATCCATAGATATTGATTACATTAAATATATTTAATTCACATTTGCTTCTAGGCTTTTGGCCTCATGGTGTACTTCTTGTTCCTCTGCTTTAGATCATCTTGTTCAGGCTCTTATTCTCATGTTGCTACCTTCCAGATGAACACTCGCTCATCTTCCACGACATTCAGGCTGAGATACACATGTGTAAGTGCTTTCGATATGTTGGTGGCTGCTTAAGTAGTTTGTAAGCCCAAAGCGTTGAGTGGAGAGGCTATATCTCGTGTATGTTGGGTGAGTGATACATTACCACCGTAAAAGAATGGGTGTGTGGGAGGGTCAATACCCCATTTGGAGTACGGGTGGTTGGATGGGGAACTAAAAAAGTACGAACAGAAAAATTCATAATTACTAGTTCTAATATAATACATAGAAACATGAAAAGTGGATGAGTCATGCTAACTAGTACCTTTAATGGTGAGTAATGTTATAGAATATTATGTGGCTATAGCTATTGAACATTTCAATATGTATAAGCATATTTTATGAAGAAAAAATAGAATAATCACATACTTGAGCCTGTAACATTATTAAAATTAGTATTACTCCTTTCTCTCTGATTGTATTATTACATCGTGTCTTAACATAACATATACCGTAATCCTGTCTAATCAACAGTGATAGTAGTGTGAGGACTATGGGTAAGTTGGAGGGAGGGGGAAATAATCCTGTCATGATGTCACTTCCGTGATTAGACTTTGGATACTAACAGGACGAGGGCACTGTACTTACTGCGTTTACAAAAAAAAGTCATTTGTATAGGTACATTGCTTTGTTTATTTATTAGATAAGTTAAATGCATATTTTAAAAATGAAAATACATTTAGGGTGTCCCGAAAGTAAAGTTCCATACTTCAGAGAAGTTAAAATAAAGAGGATTATTTTATATCTGCATTTTCTTTTTTTATATCTGCCAATTTTTCTTTTTTTTATAATTTCTATCTCCAAGTCAGCCTAACTGATAAACTCACTACGCATATTAGTATAATTCAGACCTATTTTAGAAAACAATGTCAGTTTGATCCAATTTAAAATTTCAAAATGACAGGGATTTTAAATGAAAAGTTGGGATAAACGGTAGAAAAACAAAATAATCACTACGGTCACATTTTAAAGACATTTGTATTACCAATATGTCAGTATATATAAAAAAAATTAAATGGAACAAAATATTAAATTTGTGTTGAAAGATTTAAAAAACCAATTTGTTTTTAGATTTTTTACTGTGTTTCAACACAAATGCTAATGTGTCTCTGTTATTTTATTTAATTATAATCTTTTTAAACTGACATATTGGAAGTAGAATAGTATAAGTAAAAGTGTTCATAGTAGTTTAGATATCGTTTACCCCCAATTTTGAAATTTTAAAGTGAATCAAGTAGATTTTGTTTTCTAAAATGTCTCTATTATCTTAAAATACATAGTGAATGTCATCAAGATCGGTTAAGCCAACTCTGAGATAAAAGTTCTTTTGTAAAAAAAAAAAAATTAAATAATTATCTATATTGGTAACCGAATGATTTTTGGAAAAAAAGTGTTCCTTTATTTTCTCTTTATTTTGACATATGTAACCATTTCCCGAAGTTTTACACTTCACTTTTGGGACTTCATAACTGTATATGCGAATTATTTACAAATAGCTTGTTTCTCTATTATTTCAACTAAATACTCTTATCGCCATCTTTTGAGTCAGTATATCAACACAATCGTTTAGTTACCATACAGGTAAACAATACGTAATCTCTACTACGTTTTAGCCTCCTCTTCATGTATACCACATCATGTGCTCCAATCTAATTTTTCTCTAATTAGTCCATGAGTCTTCTTTCCAAAACTGTAGTTCTATAATCTTTGCTAATACCGATAATGATATTGATTGGAAATGTATAATTTTTTTATCTCTTAAATTTCATTTTAAGTTTAAGTTTGTTTATATGTAATTCTAGACTTTAATATAATTTGTCTATTTTAGAAACATCGTACAAAATTTGGTTTTAAATTCTATTATTATTTCAAAAATCAAACCATGATTTATTTAATATATGGCATTATATTTCATAGCTTACACAAATATAAGAAAAAACACAAATATAAATATATAAAACCCCCCATGGGAGGATCATATGATTGGGGGGCAGAGCCATTTATTAGTCCTCTTACATACGAAGAAATTGATCAAGCAACAGTAACAACTTTTAATGTTTATATTGAAAAATACTATTATTTTACAAATATGTGTGGGTGGGAGGACTATCGATACTTTACTTACGATGTTACAATGAGCTAAGCTCAATAGATATAAGAGTTATATATTTGTATTCTTAGAATAGCATAAATGTTCCAAATGTATACTTTCTTTACAACTGTGGACAAAAACAAGTCATATATCAAATTCAGTATGTATGTATTTGTCGGAATCTCCTATTTAATCGCTTTCAACAGGAAATCAAGAGTACAAATTCTATGGAACTGTACCCCTTTACGTTTGGAGATTTATCGATCTTCGGAATAGACTGTAGAGTCTCACTTCCACAGTAGCTTTAGTTACCATTTAGTTTTCTTTGTTACCAAAGTTATACCTCTTTGTATTAGATACGATATGAAAACAAGTATAAATAACATGGCTAGTTGGTTCTAACGTCACTAATGTTTTGTTATATGCCTAATCCAAGCTAATAAAAACATTTTTTAAGTAAACATTTTTCTTTTTTTAAATTTTTTATGTTATTAACATAATTAATTCAGTATGTCTATGAAGGCCTATTTCCAATTGTTAGGACCAATAATCTCAATATATACTACAAAAAGAGTTTTCTCAGGAGGCCCAACTCCTCAAGAGTAGGTAAAAAATGCATTCACAAGGCAAAAGGCTGAGAACCTCATGGTACACCAAAAGCCGGGTTTCTCCTTACAAGGCCTAACTCTTCAATGGCAGTTGCAAAGTTCTCTCACGAGGCCAAAGGCCAAGAACCTCATTGTACACTACAAGCAGGGTTTCCTCGCAAGGCCTAACTCTTCCATAACAGTTGCAAAGTTCACTGACGAGACCAAAGGCCGAGAATCTCATAGTACATTACAAGCAAAGTTTCTCGCTAGGCCTATCTCCTTAATAGTAGTTGCAAAGTTAACTGACGAGACCAAAGCCCGAGAACCTCATGGTACACTACAAGCAGGACCTCGTGAAGCCCAACTCCCCAATAGAAGTTGAAAAGTACACTCTCGAGGCCAAAGGCCGAGAACCTCATTGTACATGATAATAAGGATTTCCTCGCAAGTCCTAACTCCTCAATAGTAGTTGCAAAGTAAACACACAAGGCAAAAGATCGAGCATATATCAAAACATTAGTGATGCAGAACCAACCCGCTATGTTTAAAACTTTTTCCCATATCGTATATATTACGAAGAGGTATAATATATTTACTAAATGTTAACATAAAGTACCGTGGTAGTGAGGCTCTACAGTCAATTCCGTAGATCGAAGCATATGTTTAAAGTAACGGTGCAGAGTTCCATAGAATTTGTGTTCTCAACTTCCTGTTGAAAGCAAACAAAGGAAGCAATTCCCAGAAAAAGACTTACAGACTGAAATTGAGATATGACTTGTTTTCGATCAACTGATGTAAGGGACGTATAAATTTGGAAAATGTTCGCTATTCTTTGTATTATACACAACAAGCAGGGTTTACTTGCAAGTTCCGAGAGATTATTTCCTCAAGGGCAGTTTCAATATACAAGCATAAAGTTGACGTCTAAGAATTTGAAGTATACTACAAAGTAGACCTCCATCACCAGAATGTATATGAGCTCCTTAATGTCAGTTAAAGGCAGATTTAACTGACAAGGTTGAAGGCTGGGTGAGTTAGATTTAATTTTAAGGTTTGGACTGGAATAACACATTGATAATGTATACAGTATATTAAGTATAATATACCTATACGGAAAAGATGCAGTACTATTAGTCATCAAGACCTTCTCAGAAGGAAAGCCACTGATTATTTTTTTACTTTTTTTTGTGTTACTATTGTTGTGTTCACAAGGTGATAAAATGTATTAAATTATTTAACATAAAAACTACATTGCGTTCCACAGTTTTTGTTACTTCCATCTTAAAGAGAAACTAACAATAAGAATTGAAATAATATTTGTCCTTCAAAAAAGAACATGTTCAGAGTAAAAAAGTATACCCATAAAATATACAATTTTCATAAAATAAATGTTATAAGAGTGACGATAATTTATGTGTATCATCCATTATGTAAGTATACGTTAATTTACAGCATAAACACTAAATCAGATGGTTCAATGTTAGACTACGTGCCTAATGCTGTTTGGCTGATTAGTGTCAATTTGACATTTAGCTTTGCATATGCGATACAACCTTAAGTTACTCGGAGACATCAACAACGAACATATATAGCATGTTTAGATATCAAATGGTTCTAGTATACCATAATTGTACATTACAATCTATCTCATAGCAGTGATATTGTTTTTAAAAGTGTTTACATTTACAGGCAATGCAATAAAAACAAATAGGATTGCGATAATTAAACAATTCAAGTACACTATCGTTTCAAGTTAGGTGACGGAACTCTACCTCTTTAGTATCCTATACAAAAATAAGGATCTTATATACAGTCAACATTACATTCTGTAAATCAGTTAAACTCCTTTCCTACATGCCATCTAGTCCACTTTGGTATAGTAACATGTTTTATTACTAACATGTAGTTTTTACATGTACTTGTCTCTCGAAAAGCTTTTAAGCAGCCGAGTAGGCATGCTTGAAAATTGTCTCGCAATTGCGTCATCACTATTGTATGGGTGAGTGGATAGGTCAATATCAGTGTACGTATAAGGGTAGGTCGGCCATTACTAGTAAACTTGCATGTATGGATGGGTAGGCCAATACTACTGTACATGTATTTATGGATGGGTAGGCCAGTACTACTGTACATGTATTTATGGATGGGTAGGCCAATACTACTTGACATGTATTTATGGATGGGTAGGCCAGTACTACTGTACATGTAATAATGGATGGGTAGCCCAATACTACTGTACATGCATTTATGGATGAATGTGTAAATACTAGTGTATGTTCTACTACTGGTAGTACTCTGTTGTTGTCTGACTGACTGAGAATCACCAATTATTATTTTATTTCCCTTATAATTATTATTATTATTTCTTTTAACTTTGCATTTTTTAGCTCTTATTTAGCATGGACGTTTTTGTGATGGAATTTGGTGTACAGTTTTACCTATTTTGATTATTGTAAACGTTGCGTTACAATTAAATAAGCTTAACTAATCAAGAGACCTTTATGTAGTTAAGATCCTTTTTGTTACTTCCATCTTAAAGAGAAACTAACAAAAACAATTGAAATTAAAAATTTTATTAATTTAAAATAAAAGGATAATAATATGTACGACCGATACAATTATTTAAGGAACTTTACGATTTAAAAATATCCCTCCATGTTAAGATTCTGTAACCATTTATATGCATTTTGATTGGGAAACTCTTCAATGTCATGTAATTTTGAATAGAGCATCATTAGAGAGCATTAGGTTTTCACAAGCAGTATTTAAAACAAATTACAGTGCCTACAACAAGGGGGATGCAAATGGCTTTAATTCATCTTTTTTAACAGTAGTTTTTAATAGACATTGTTAAAGTATTGCAGATTACCATAACATTTCAAATAAATATATACTAATTTAATGATCATGTTGATTCCATTTTATCATAATGTGTCAATACGTAGTTAGTTTAATTTTCGTTAATTGTACCGTATTCTTGAAGAGAGAGTTTTTGGGGGGTAAAGTGTTTTTTTTTTTTTTTTAATTAGTAGGGTGAATTGAGAATTACTCTATCGGGACATAAGTAGAACAGAATACAGTGTCTTGATAGATGTACGGTGGAGTGAGTCTAAAACCAATCGAAATAATACATGGCTTGACTTGCACTAAAGCTGATCAATAGGAAATATTCTTGGTTTCACAAATGAGAATATACTATATAAATTATTAAGCTACTTCAATATCAATTTATAACTCTATATCATGCAGAGTGGAACAAAATATAGAAACGCTTTCACAACTTTTTTATGACTTCACTTATAAAAGTTAAATATTTTACATGATCATGGTTAGAAAGAACATACTTTTTAACGCCATTAGCTACAATTCTTTATTTCAAGGTGACGGCTCAAAAGGAGTTAAACGAAAATCTTCAACGTAAGCCTAGGTCGAGTTTGGTATCAAATGAAAGGTTTATTCAAGAGAAATTTTACCTATCTCTTCAAAATGTTAATCTTTTTTTACCTAGAGTCACAGTAAATTGAATTTCAAAGTAACTAATTAGAACAATAGTCTATTATTTTTCCACTATTTAACGATTTTAAATAAATTATTCTTATAAAAAATTATACGTTATGGAACACATTAATTGAGACAAATTAAATTATAACATAATCTGTGAAAAAAATGTTGTGAACGGGTTTCCATATGTTTTCCACCCTGTATTTATTTAGTTATGAACTTTTCCTAATTCTATGAGACGTGTGCATTTGAAATATGCAGATAAATTAAAATCCAGCAATATTGATAAGCATAAATTATAATTACAACGGTAAAATGAAAATACTACTTTTAATTGCATTTTTGTAGTTTTGTTGCTAGGAAAATTAATATTATCATAAATGTACATGGATTCCAGTAATATTACTATAATCTTCATATAGATTAATTAAACCACACGCTGTTTAAAGTAAGCTGGGGGAATCCCTACAACTTCCTCTCATTATATGTATATAGCAGTTCTCACGAACTCATATCAGAAAATAAATGGTCGTTAAAAATTACAATAATCTATAAATATTTTGTATAATGTAATTAGTAAGTAAATGCAACGATTTTATACATCTAATCAATAAAAAAAAAATTAAAAAATATCTGTTAGAGGTTCTAGTTCATGAAATGTAATTATCATTAGTAAGAGTATTGCTTATCAACAGGGCACACTATCTATAGGATTGGATTATGTTTATTTATTGTGTATATAAATTTCAGTATTTATTATTACCATTTTTATTACTATGGCTTAAGCGTGTATAAAATGGTTATAAATAATATAAATAAATCAAAATAGCACCATACGGTATTTTGATATTCCACATATTTGTATTACACTATTAGAATTGCATGCTACTTTACTTATAGTCGCTCATGTGAAATAGGCAAAAATTATCTACACATAAAAGTAAGAATACAAAAGAAATATGCTATTTCTAAACAAAATATTTTCAGCTTATTGAACATAGAGCCTGAATTTATGAATACCTTGATTATAAATAGAAAGTACACCCAACAAATCAATGACGACAATTTATTTATTGTAACATTCATTTTCTTAGTAAAATAATGTTTGATATTTATTTTGCAAGCAATTAAATTTTCGTCTTAGTCGTACATATAACAATATATTGTATTTTGTAAAATTTTAAATAATATTTTTATTTGATTAATCATCATAAGAAATAGTACTTTTGGGGATAATATCCAAACGTCCCATTGACAATAATGTCAACGATGTTAATAAAATATAACAACGCTGCTACATTATTTTATTTCTAAGGGAAACTTGAATGCTGGTAAATAATTTTCCATACTATGAAATAAAGTGCAAATGAGTACAGTACTACACCAATGCACTGAATATTACTTTAAATATTATGAATGTTATTTGAGTACAGCCCTAAATCGTTTCACAATAAATCTGGATCTAAATTATATATTTAAACTTGTTTTAGTTGAAAAATCAGATTATCTCCTCTCTCAGCCCTTCCAACTAAACATGAAATATATTGAACATACATTGTAATACGTTTGCATAAGCCAAACATTATCAATAAAAATAAATGAAATATAGTTGTGTTTCTATTTTATTAAAAATGTCATAAAAAAGTATGTACATTTTATAGTTCAGTTAAAAAGAATATTTATTTATTACGAATATAGTAATTCTCAGGATATTATATTATTGTTAGTTTAATATTGTATGTATCATGAAAATTAAATCAAAACTTTTAATTACTGTCTATATTTGACTAATTACTATATTTTAACAATACCTGATAATTACCTTAAATTCATTGATTTAATCTAAACATTTAAAATTTTTAAAATTCATTTTGTCCAAATATTCAAACAGGAATGTATTAGCTTAAATTTTATTAACTTTTTAACCGATCTTTTTATATAATAAAAAGCACTTGTATTTATTTTGCTATAAAAATGTTACTTTGTTACAGTTAGTTACAGTGTGTTAATTTTTGTTCTGTCAAAACAATTATGTAGTTGTTTATTTTTTTTTTTCCAGAGGCTGATATTACAAACGTTTCGTTAAATATTCAGCGTGAATAATGCTAGAATCCCCAAAGACAAGGGCTTTCAAGCAACAGACTCTGTTAGAATATTGAAATATCAAATAATAACACACATTATGTTTTCTTTTTCTTTTGGCTAAGCCTAACATTGTACTGATAAGAATAATTGTTTTGACCAATAAATGGTATGATTTTTTTGATTAATTTAGAATTCATATACAGTATATTTGCCTTTTAACTGAAAACGAATGTTTATTTATTTATTTTTTTGATAATATATCTGCTAACCTAACTATTATCTCGGTGAACCACTGTATTAATAATATTTATTGCAAAATTTATTTAAAAAAAAACTGCCATGATAACATTTATATACTTTAAAACTAAAGTGAAATGGACAAGAACATTATAAATATTATAGATATATTAACTACATATGTGTGATAAAATTGTCAACATTTTTAATACATAGGAGCATATATTTAAAATACATGTAAGTTATTGTTTGGATATTGTGTAGGAATGTCGTTTAGATGCCTACTTCAAGATAGTTTAAACATTTTTTATTCACCTTTTCAATTCTGATTGTCAGTAGATATGTGAAGACGAATTAAAAATTGGTATTGAAGTGTAGATTACTTTAGTATTTTTTTAAATTTGTTTAATCTTTTAACATAATAATGCTACATCGATCACTAGAAGAGAGTTCAAAACTAACGCTTACAGCCCAAGTCCCAGTGTAAATAATGGGCTGACTAATGTTGCCGAATTAACTAGAATTGTACAGACCTCATGCTAAACGATGAAATGTACACCCAGTTTTATCTCCTTGATAACACTCAAAACCAGCCCTTAAATAGCAAATGTTAGCTGGACTACAATATTCTGCTACAGAGCCGGGTCGTATTCCTTATTTAGTCTTTCTTAAGATATGTATTTGAAATAATATCAACCTACTGAATCAAAATAAATGAGATATAAGAAATATTTACTTTATCACATTTGTTACCAATACACCCACTTAATATTGTGAGTTGATCGTAGCAAACCTAGCTTACAGTTTGACACGTTGCATCTACAAATAAACATTGCAAAATATACTATGTTTCTAACAATACACTGTAATGTGAAAACTGATATAGGTACTTTCAGTGTGTACGAGAATTAAAAAAATTACGTTTTCTTGAACTCGTATATACAGCCATTAACGATGATGGGATAAACCACTCGAGGGTTGGCTGTCAGTCACGGTAAGGTACACGGCTGTTGTTTGGAAGCCAAACAAGCCACCTCTGATTGGATTGGAGCTGTGTTTCCACTTTCAGGTTTAAGTAATGTACATTGTCTCAGATCCAATTAGAGTACAGTTAATGTACACAGTGTCGCAATACCAAACAGAATCATGGAAATACATGTCGATTTATTACTTTGTACATCTAATTAATGATACGTTGTAAAGATATATAAAATCCTATCAGATCCTTCATTATCGTTAAAAAACAAAAGCGTTTAAAATACTTTTTACTCTTGACACATGTTTTGTACAAAATACCATGTGAATGTAAAAATAATTATTTTGGACTAAAATCAATACCTGTTAAAAAAAATTATGAACACAAGCAAAATACAAAAAAACAGAATAAAACCATTCATAATGAATGAAATTGGTCGGTAGCGTAGTTGGCTCAATCCCAGCTTTATGTGCTAAAGGTTCTCAGTTCGATCCCAATCAGAGTCAATACATTTTGAGACGGATCAGCTGATAACCACCGGCTGTTCATTTGTCATTGGGCTATTAATTAATGACACTTTCTAAGGAATAGTCGGCCTTAGTTTGTAACAATGACTACATTCGCTCATCTACACTCATCACACTCAATCGAAATCCATATTCGCCCATATCTTGACGATCGGCGTCTTATGAATAAATAAATAAATAAACACATTTTAAATACTGTACTTTTAAATACTTAGCTGAATTGTATTGTAAAATTTAAAAATAATTATTGCTAGTAGTAAGGACTAATGTTGTACATAAGTGGAAAATTAAGTTAAATAAATTTAAAAAAATCGTTTAAAACATATTGTGTAAATAGGTCATTAGAGTAAATTCATTTATATAATCATTAACTGCTTCGTAAACAGCACATTAATGATTCTTTCTAAATTTAAATTAGATGAAGTGAACAGTGCTATAATTAAATATCTTGTACTGTGTGATATTTTATCACAAAATTAACAAAATATTCAAACAATAGACTAATAACAGATACGAAATAAAGAATCAATTAAATTTATTTCAGCTGATATATTAATTAGATATATCAATACTACTGTACCTGTATGGGTGGGTGGGTGGGTCAATACCACTGTAGTGTAGTATTGTGTTTCTAATGTATCTGTGTGTAAAGCTGTAAAATATTTTTAAATACATTTTTGAAATATTTCTTCAGTTAATTCGGTACTCTGTCTGTCCGCATGCATTAGGATGTTGCAAGATAATTTATTTTTGCAATGTATTTATCTTTTATCTTAAGAGAGGGGAGGAGAATACATTGCTTGTTCGTATTATCTCAATAATTAATCATGAATTGAGATTAATAATTGAAAACTTAAAGTATATATGTCTTTATTCCTTGGCTGATAGTAGTGTGAAAATCTAGTTTATTGAAATAGTGTGCTAATTTTTCTACATGAGATTGTGTTGTGGTAAAGCAATTATAGAGTTATATGACTAAATAAATACAATTTGTGTATTATTGTTTCAAACTTACTCTCATGCGTATGTTCTCCAAGATACTTGTATGAGTCTTTTAATTCAATGTCTCTTAAACAATTTTCACTCTTTATCTTATTTGTCATTCTGGAGAAGGTTATATTTAGTTTTGGAATTAATATACTTTCACAAAAGATTATATCACAGCTAATTTAAAGTAAATCTTTAATGTATTACTTCAATTAAGATGATTAGTGATCGTAAACCTAATTAATTTTGTTTATTTAAGATTCTTACTGGTAAAACCAATATTTGAAAGTTCTACAATTAAAGATTTTACATTATAAACAGGAACATAACTATAAAATTTAATGTATTTAAGACGTAAACTTTAGCACTACCAAAAATAAGTATTATAAAATACTCAATGGACACGTCTTTTTGATAATCTTATTAATATAAAATAGTATTTCATCATAAATTTTTTTTATTTTACAGTTTTTATGCAGTAAAGTTATGGAATTGTATCGGAGTTTAAATACTAATTTTGAGAATGTTGTGGTCAGATAATGAGTCATAACTACCTATTACCTTACTACGTGCGATATTTTATCATTTGTTTCGTCACACTAATCCTGGAATAGATGAAGTGGGAGAGAAATAATTTCACAATATTTTTTAGTTGACATTTGAAATTATCATTTAAAAGGATGTAACGTATTTGTTTATAACATATTTTGGCTTCTTTTTACAAACATTTCACATAAGTATACTCACTAATAAAATATAAACGTAAATTATCACAAAACCGTAAAAAATATATAACTCTAACAATCCATATCATTTTTCTAATTTTACAAAATTGCACGAACTATATTGTTGTCATAAAGTCAGGCTATATGGCTAACAGTGACTGCAAAATCGTAGGTATATATTACAAAAGGGAAAGCGAGATTCCTTTAAAATGAAAACATACAATTCATTTTTATAGGAGCTGGGGGATTTCACCGCTCTTAGTTTAGTATGCAAAGGACCCATTGGCTTAAGAGTGTTTTTGGTACATCTTTCTTCACGTATCTGTCTACTCTTACCATACCCAAACAGCTATAAATAACACCTTAATATATTTACTGCTTTATTATTATTATGAAATTAGCCATTGTACTGCTATTGTATATTTTATACATACAAAATAATGTTTACATTTTGGACAGTTTTAGATCTGACCTCAGACGTAGAGACTAGTCCTATCTGGATGGCTTATTATCATACAATAATAACGTTTTTTGAATGAAAAACACAACACTACGTGGTTCGGATTCCACGTAAAGCTGTAGGTCCTATAGTTGTCCTGGCTATTAGGCTATGGATAAATAGTCCTTTCTGATCTAAGTTGAACTCAGATAGTAACAATGACTACACTCGTTCATCTACACTAATCACACTCGTTCAAAATCCATATTTGTTCAAATCTTGGTGATCGGCGTCTTAAGAATAGATAAAAAAAAACAGATAAATAAAATGACATTAATTATTAGACGATGTGGATCTCCTAACATATAGGGTGTTACTAAAAAGTAATTTCTTCCGACTTGTAAATGGATTTTCAAAAAGAATTTTGATTTTATCTTGTGCTCACTCTGACCCGGGTTCAAAATCCTCACGCCTTAGCCACTCGCCTATCACTGATAATTTATAGGAAAGAAGTACTAATTATAAAGTATATTGCTTAATCAAATGGCGACAAACCTAGTATGATTGATATATTAAGAAAACATTTTAAGAAACGTAAAAATTAAAGAAAATATAAAAATAATATAAAATACTTTTCATCAGAATGTATTGGAAAACATAACCACAAAATCAACAAAGCGTTTTTCAAAAATGGATATCAAATAACATTTAAACATTCCAACAATCTTGTTAAAATAATAAAAAATAAAACAAATAAAATAAACAGTCCTCAAAAATTTGAAAATGGTAGTATTTACAAATTAAACTGTAATGACAGTCAAAGTCACTATATTGGACAAACTGGATGTTCTTTCAAGACAAGATTCGACGAAAATATTAAAGCGTTAACAACGTCACTAAATTCAAAATATGCGGAACATCTTAATAATTCAAGCCACACTTACAAAACTGTTGAAACAAATCTTGAAATGTTACATACTTGTAAGAAAATTAGTTTAATTTCAACCTTAGAACGTCTCGAAATTTATAAAAGTGCAAAGAATAATCCAAATTTTCTATTAAATAACAAAGACACAATTTCTAGAAATTTACTCTTTGAAAGATTATTAAAATTTACAAATTATTTCTAAAAAAAAAAATACTTATCATAAAGTGCTGTGAATAATTTGGACATTATAATTGGTTTATTTATATTGTTTTATAACCTACATGTACCTGAAGATGACTTCATATAAGTTGAAATGTACAATGTACAACAAATTATGGAGAAATGTCTTAAAGGTATTCTATTAATAATATTTTATTTTACTATTAACCTTCTATAGGCTTCAATTTAACATATTATAAAATTATGTGCCCATTTAATTTCGTATTTACTATACATTTTTATTCATTATTCTCTACAATAACAACATGTTGAATTTCACAATTATTATATACATAATACGTTGTATACATTATAATGCAACAAGTACACATTAAAATGATCAAGTTTATATTGACTTTTTGTTTGATCTATATCAAAATAATGATTAAACCAAAGCCAACAATTACTATCCATTACTCATATCAGTTCGATCTAAGGAAAAGTAACGAGCAGATTCTTAAGAAATTAAAGAATAGTCTATTCAAAAACGCTATTTAAAATAAATACTGTCCCTAAACAGTTTCGAACATGATAGCAGTGGGTAAAAAAGAGTGAGACTTGTCGCAATTCAATCAGTCCAGAGATCCTTGGTATTTGTTAGAATAGGACAACTGGATTAGTCTCTACTTTGATCCTTCAAGACCCATTCAAGCACGATGGGAAAGTCTAACTCAGTTTTATGACGTCAAGATTGGGTGTCTCTCCCAATCCCGTGGGAAGAATAAACATGTAAGAGTGCCTTGTTTTATTATGTTTAAAATAGTAAATCAGAGTTATTCTTACGTACAATTTTTTATTAACTGACCGAAAACTATTTTCCTCATCAATATTTAGGGTTTTGATGATTTCGTAAGCATAATTATTATATTGTAAAGCTTATATTTTGATTTCTAACTTACATCGTTTGATAATCATATAGAATGAAATCTATTTCATAGTAAAGACGTGTTTGGGAATAATTTGTAGCTTATTGAATGAAAAACATTTAAACCGTATAATTTAAAATAATAATGGTTGATATAATTGTAACACTCGTGTACAATTTTTTATAAACATAAATTTTTTTAATTAAAAGGGTAAATTATAAATTAAAACTATCTTACATCATACATGTTGTGACCTTTTTAATAGTGTATGTAATATTAAAAAATATTGAAAATATTGGTATTTTTTACATTGCATTTATTTTACGAATATCTTTCTACATTACCAACGCTTTTATTATTTTATTTCAACTGGACTTAAATACATTGTATTTTATCTTATTAAAATATTCCACTGTCAGGGAATACAAATTTTTTTAAAGAAAAGCAATAATCTAAGGTTTACTGTATGGACACAGTATACTGTGGTTTTAAATAAAAATTACATTACATAAATTTAATAAACGTTATGTGACTTTTATAACTCCTAAACACTTACATAAAATGCAATATTGTTCATGGTCCATAAATGAGCTTAGTATTTATAAAGAACTACAACTGACATCTTATAAATCACTTCACTGCGTAAATGATTTCTTCAGCTTCCATTCTTTTTTAATAATCAATCTGTTTCTCAATAATAGTTTAGTCTATTTATTTTTCGTCATTATGTCTACCAAAATAATTATGACAATACTAATAAAAATTACCTAATAAAACCATTATAAATAAATAGAATATATTAAATGTATTTGTCCACGATAATGGAATATGACGCAGAGATTTTCCAAATCCCACGGGATTCTACTTCCTGTGAGATCCCTTACAGTTTTCCCTCTGTTTTTCTCGTGATTTATATACGGTATTTGTGAGAACTAAGTTACGTGTGCAATGGTATTTTAAAGAAAAGATTATAGTTATGTAATTAAAACGTAGCGAAATTTAGAGTTAATCATATAAAACATAATACAATATTTGCAAAAAAATAATCTCTATTTTTCTAGATGAACATATTATTCTATTGTTAAAAATACATTTATGAAAACTCTATTTTGTAAACTTAAACATTATATTTATTATGTCTCTCAATTTCTCCACCTTAAAAAAATACTCATTTTTTAGCTTCTCTCAAATAATGAGAAGGTCATTATTATGCATATAAAATATGACTATAATTTTGCAGATAGTAATATACCTTCCGTGAGTTCTGTTGATTATTTAGATACTGCTATAATATTGTCACAATATTTACAATTTTAATGTTTCTTACGCTATATCGATTATTAAAGTACCAAAAATTAGTGATACTGTTCTCATTAAAGTTACATATACAATAAATTAACTGGAATTTCTATTTTTGAAGTAGTATTGTTACTTTTTGTATTTTTTTCATAGGAGTACTCAATAGGTACTTACCCCCAGCTGTTACACCCAGCCCTTACACCCAGCCCTTACACCCAGTCCTTACACCCAGCTCTTACACCCAGTCCTTACACCCAGCCCTTACACCCAGTCCTTACACCCAGCCCTCACACCCAGTTCTTACACCCAGCCCTTACACCCAGTACTTACACCCAGCCCTTACACCCATCCCTTACACCCAGTCCTTACACCCAGCCCTTACACCCAGCCCTTACACCCAGCCCTTACACCCAGTCCTTACACCCAGCCATTAAACCCAGCCCTTACACCCAGTCCTTACACCCAGCCCGTACACCCAGCCCTTACACCCAGCCCTTACACCCAGCCCTTACACCCAGCCCTTACACCCAGTCCTTACACCCAGCCCTTACACCCAGCCCTTACACCCAGCTGTTACAGCCCACCTAATAATCTCTAACCTAACAGGTAAGTGTACGTGATGAAGTCTCTCCCCGTGATGATAACGAGTGTTGCAATTTGTAAACATTTAATTAGATATGCACGTGATACTTCCAAATATAAAATGTTTTGCACATCAAGCCTTAGTTGTATCAAATGATTGCTATATGTAATATTGTATGCAAAACAATATTGTTAAAGAATTTATCTGATCATTGTTTTGTCTCAATTTAATTTTTAAGTTTCAAATACTATTTTTTAATAAAAATTTTAACAAACCAATTCAATGTGTAGTCAATGCTTAGTACATAATTCTGAACTTATGGCATAAAAGCACAACATTTTAACTCTGGATCATATATTCTCAGTATATTTTTCTATGTAACATATTACACATTAAATAAGTTCAATAATAATAAGGATTAATTAATCATAAAATTTTAACAAATATTACATCAATAAATATTGTGAATGTTAAATTTTTACTAACTACGTTATACTGTAGCTGTTGTACCATAAGCAGAAAATTATTTACAACATATATTATGACGTAAAAATATCATAAGATATGTTAAACATTACGTATTAATTAAGGGTGAAATAAAACCTCCACAACCGTATACTCTTTTCACTCCCTAGTAAAACTAATGACATGATCTTTAGATGATCACATCATAAATTTATCAATATTTTAAAGTAGTTATTTAAATCCAAAGTACCTATTACTGGATTATTTATTTAAAGATTATTTATGAATAAAATAAATGTATATGTAGTAGTTTTAATAGAAATAAAATTTATTTTAATAACTTTACTGTCATATATTTTTTGCCTATGTGCCTTTGAGAAGAAAATTAAAGTTTATGAATATTATTTATTATACTTAACAATAACGATTGAAATAGATCGACTTTTCAATGGTAACACAACTAGAATTATGTTGCACAAGTATGTATAACAATTTAACTACAGACCTATCAAATGGAGTGAAATTGTATCAAGTTTGACTAATGGTCGTTCATGAATAAAATAGTTGACAAACCTACAATTTTGTGTGGGTCAGGCGAATTAACAATTTACTCGAGCCAGGCATCAAATTTTAGTGTTATGGATACTAAACATTAATTATACGTTCATTCAGACAGAACATTCTCAAATAAATGTAATTTGATACCAATATCGATTAAAATTACGGTAATTATTGGTCATAGCTGTGTTTAATTCGAACATAAAACTAGTTCTATACACAACTGCAGGAGACATTTATTTAGTAATAGTAATCGATTTTTTAAGATTGTATTTCACATAACACTATATATTATTTATTTGCATTATGTAAATTACGTTTCCCCGTAAAAGTAAATTAGACTTTATCGATAAGGTTAGCGTTAATAAATCTTAAATATTGTTTACTAGATACTATGAAAATGATGTGATTAATTATATTTAATGGAGAATTAAACACTAAGTTATATGCTAGTATACTTCAGGAGAGGTTTACACCTGTATGTATAATTGAATACATTTATTTCATCAAACTTAACCTGGTAAACAGCTTTATATAGCTTAACTTGTTTAGATAGTGTCTTAATTATATTGTAAAAATGTATACATCATATTTTCACATTTATTATTAAAAAAAAATACCAAATAAAATGTTTCAATTAGGATGTATTAGTATTTTAAATACCTAAAAGATCATAAGTAAATATTTTTACCTATTCATAAATTGTCGATACCTTTTCTTTTTGCTATATTAAACTTTAATATCCATTATAATGAGCCTGATGGTATGTGCATGAACTTTTATCAACGAGATAAATACCGAAGGTCAACTCAGTTTGGAATTTGAACGTTGTAAACTGCCCTCCACTATCCGAAGCTTTAGTCATCGTAATCCCAGCCAATTAGCTTTATAAATTTGTGTTTAAGAAATCACTATGCGCTGTAAAATTAATAAGGGAGATTATTGTTAAAATATGAATTATTTCTTGATGTAATTCTTTTACAGTTATAATATAGTAAAATATTTATTGAAATTCAGTTCAATAATTCTAGCTTACCTACTTTATTGAACTTTAAAATAACAGTTTTAGAACTGTGTCACATAAATATAGAGAATATTATAAAGGGATGATTGGGTTTTTTTCTATTTGTAAAAAAAAAAAAACAACAAAATAAAGACTTCTAGACATGACTAGATATGGTGCACAGTTTATAGCTAATGTAAAAACATTAAGAACATAATTAGGCATCCAATAAGTTTTTTTAAATAACACACTATTTTATTACACATAAAATAAAATTTAAAGAAAAATTTATATACAATATCACTAAATGTTAATTTTGTTATGAATAACAGCGTTGGTAGTGAAATAATGTAATTTTGAATGCATTCTCACTGACAATAAATTTATAAAAAGAGCCATACATTTCAATATAAATACTGTCAACTCTACAAGTTTAGAAATACCCAGCTGGCTAAGAGATATGACAACGATAACTCAGAGCCCATTGTGTAGTGGGCTGGGAAAGGATTTACTTTAAACTGGCTGGATATCCTCTCTCTTGCAATACTGTTATGGATACAATATATACATTTTACTTTAATACTCATTTACGAAATGGCAGTTTATTACTCTACAGCAAATTAAATAAATAATTATTTTAATTTTTTATCTTATACCTTGAATAAATTGAGTTTTAATCAGTTCTACTATAGTTATTGAACATGTTTAAAAAGTATAAATATTGTTGTGATTAACTTTTCTTTTTTATCATATAGTATACCAAACTTATATTGCGTGAGAATATTGTTGTTCTGTTATTATATAAAATTAATATATCTAGCTTATCTAAGAATATATTTCTAAAAGGGCTTTTTAGCCATTTATTTCTTTATTTAAATGTACTACTACAACAAATCAAAGATAAACAAATTAAGAACTGCTTTATGAGTAATATTTAAAGTTCTATGCAATTATAGTTATTAAATATAGTTAATCTAATTTTATGTATTCTTTGAGATTATTCATTTAATTTTTTATTTTGTTCTAAGAGCTCAAATAACACTGATGATCAGAACCATGATCATATATTTTTAAAATAATCAATTATATTTAGATTGATTACTGGGCGGGTGGGTAACAATTTTTTAACATTTCTTATCATTAATTCACGGTCACCATTCCATAAGGAGGTATCAGTTTTAGAGGTAGAAATCTTAACTCAAAGATAGAAGTTTTATTATTGTCTAGGTTTCTTGTGTTTTTTTGGAATTAATTCAAACAGCATAATTATAACACTTGCCTTACCTAATTAGATTAATCGCTTAGAAGTAAATTGTAGGGCATACATTTTGGCAATTTAAACACAGAAGCTAGCTTTGGTCGAATGAAAAAAAGTACAATTATGCCAATCTGTACAAAGTACATAAGCAATATTCATAAAACCAGCCAATTCACTACAGACAGTTCTCAACCGATACCGACATGTTCGATATTAGTGTAAATGGAGTTCAGAGCACAACATAGAGCATCCACTTCACTCTATAAATGAATAATTAATATAAGTTTTCATTCCAGTATCATAACATGTTGTATATATTCCTTTGTTTCTCAATTTAATACTTTATTTGAGCTATTAACTTTTAACTATACATTCTCGAACTTAGCATAAGAAGTGTTAAACCTTTTGGCGAATAGTGGAAATTAATTCTAATCAGATTTATCATTTATAAAAATATAAACAAATCATTACAAGTATTATTATTTCCATATAGATACGTAAGAAATTTATTGTTATATGATGAATAAACTGAGGGAATTATTTTATAATTTAAAGAATGAACATTTTGAATCTTATTACAGCATTTTATTTAAAAAAAATTACAATTAAAAGCACTTGCCAAACTTAAAACGGATATAATATAGGAATGTAAACAAATGTAAACATACAATACTGGAGGACAATCCTTGTTATACTTATATTTACAGAAAAATTAACTTTTTTTAGCATAGATAGTAAGAAATTAAGAAGGTATGAATGGCTCGTAACTCGATTATCGTAAAACTATCTGAGTCTTTAAGACCGTCTAATCCGATACCTTATTTATCTCATAGAAGGTTTCGGTATCTCATAGTACAATAGAATGTACTCAAAGAAACGTTTAACATGCAACTCACCTACCTAAAACCTATTTATATTAAACATTTTACATTTAATTCCATCACTTATCAATGACACTATTGCTAATCAATTTTAGTTTCATAAATATTTGTAACTGTTTCAAGTAATTTTATTAAAACATGCGTTCTGTTTGTATCAAACCTCAATTTGGCATTTTCATCTAGTTTACATATATCATTTTAAAACTAATTATTAAAATTAATAATAATAATAATGCCTTCTCCAAATTCTGAAAAAATTAAAATGGTTCACTTGTTCTTTGCTTCAATGATCAAGTGCTTTTAATTTGTTAATATTGGTCGTTGTGTGGCTTGGAATTCCAAATTTGTGTACGTATTCTGGTTTAATTTGTTGAAATTACCTTGTTTGTTAGGATATTTCACGTTAAATAATTGTTATATACCCCATTTAGATATATTCATAATAGTGATACGAAAATCATTAGATTTGAAAAAAATTTATATATATGAACATACGTAAAAGCACGATTAAAAAACAAAGAGTAATAATTCTTTGATGGGCTTAAAAAGTTATAATTGTTATTACTTTATTGACGAACATTATGGACAAACATTTGTTATTTTGGTAAATGGCATAAAGATTTTTTTCTTCAAACAATACTTATTTTTTGTCAATCCAACATAACTGATAATGAAGGTGGTTACTTTCAAAATAAGAGTTTATTTTTTGTAGATTTTTGTAATAAAAAATTCTAAATAATAATTATATTACTCTTGCAGTATTTCCCAAACCTACATTATTTTAGAAAACTATTTATTTTAAAATAATAAGTTTTTAATGTAATTGTTTGTATTTTCTGAGTTCATACATTATTTATTATTTTATATAGATATATTAGTTATGAAGCATAGTATAAAATAATGTTTTTATACTTACACCTACTAAATAAAAAAACTATACATCTATTGTATTTTTTCGTATTATATTGAATGACGCATATTTTCAGTATGGTGATAATTACTTGCTATTATATTTACTAATAGAATTGTTAATTTTTATGAACAACGTGTAAGTATTGCTATGTTTTTAACTTGGTAATAGCTAATAATAATAATTTGACAAAAATAAAAATGGTTTAATGTGACTTCTTTAAAATTATTGTTTATCTTGAATTTGAGTGTGACTATAGTTTTGTAAAGTATAAAAGTATAGTAGGATTATGTTGTAAAATACCTAATAAAAATAGGTTTTGAATGGATTAGTAATAATTTCATGATTTATTTATATTCACAGCAGTACTCTGTTCAAACCGTTTGATCAAGAGTTATTTATCTTATGTGTTTAATATCTTTATTAAAATATAGTTTGTATCAACATTTGCATTATAATTGGTTGATAAATTAAATTACCGAATATTTATAATTGAATAAAGCTTAATAACACACATCATAGGTATTTCGTATAACTTGCGATCTCAAAGTGACACCAATAGCGTTGTTGGAGGAGCTATTGTTAAGCCTATGGAGGATTATCACACAGTCGATTGGATTTGGAAATACAGCCAAATAGTAGAGTATGTTTGGAGTAACTTAACTCTAATAACAAATTATTGTTTTGATTTGTAATTTTTAGCAATATAAAGAAACAGTACAAATAAATTAATTGTTACCACAGTTAATATGTTATTAGAGTGTTTGATTAATTTACTTAATAAATATACCCTACCCTACTTTATTTTTCTAACAATAAAAAATTAAACTGTAATTCAAATAAAACCTTCCTATACATATAATATTATTATTTTCAAAAACATTTAACAAGAATCATGTTAAGGATGTATATTAAAAATAATTTAAATTTTTCATATTTATTTGTTTTAATTAATTTATTCAAAATTTTTTACATGACATTCACTATTCATAATCATAATTAATTATATATAGTATATATTCATAAGTGTTTGATATGAAAACCAGAGCCATGTATCATAAAGGCTGTATCATTATTGTTACATTTTTCTTTCATCCAATCGTCAGTCCTTCTCCTTTTTTCTCTCTCTCTCATTCTCCTCAATTCATATACAGCCTCTTTCATATTTCTCTTTTATATTTTAATTTTTAAACTAAAAATTTTATATAATATCTCTTTTATTCATTTAAATTAAGTAAAAATCTCAATGCTATTTACCAACAGTTTATTCTGAATCAAAGAAGTATCCAGTGTATAGCCTGTAGTAGCCTAGAAACGTTTGGTCTGACCAGAAAGAAGAAAAATGCATATTATAAATGTGTATGGTAAAACAAAATTGTTATACTGTAATTAACTATTTATTTTTTTTTTAATTTTTTTTATTTATTCATAAGACGCCGATCGTCAAGATATGGGCGAATATGGATTTCGAATGAGTGTGATGAGTGTAGATGAGCGAATGTAGTCATTGTTACAAACTAAGGCCGACTATTCCTTAGAAAGTGTCATTAATTATTAGCCCAATGACAAATGAACAGCCGGTGGTTATCAGCTGATCCTTCTCAAAATGTATTGACTCTGATTGGGATCGAACTGACAACCTTTAGCACATGAAGCTGGGATTGAACCAACTATGCTACCGACCAATTGTATTTAACTAATTGTATCATAACGACTAAAAACTGTATAATCATTTAAAATCCAATTCCATTCTCTGTATATCTGTAGACTAAGAAAACCACAATCATATTCAACCTACGTACGAAACTACATTCATTTACGTAATGATTAGGGTGTATTTAAACTATTCTTTGTAGTTTCCCTCAATACACTATGTTATACTATAATGTACCCACATGCGAACAGGTCATATAAAAATTTTCATGCAAAAACTTTACATAGTGTTTATAATTCGATGTATGAAAAATTGAATTTATTTTAATCTGTGAAGGTCAGTAATTATTTCAAAAGTACACAATAATAATTAATAATAACGGAAACCAAAAGTCACTAATTATACATTTAAAAATAGTTTTAAATGAGGAAATAACAGTAATTCATAACTTTATAATTAAAATTTACCAGAAAAAACTAATAATTCAACAATTTATAATTTTATGAACCTTTTTATATTTGATCCATACTTATAGTCGAATTATATAAATATGGTTATTTATTTTGTATACTGTTTAAGTTTATTATAAATCATTATATACACAATCATTACCATCAGTGGAAATAACACACGTGATGTAACACTAGAGGAGTTGGATAATGTTGATTGTTACATCGTTACCTCCCTGTACGTGATGCACTCACCACGTCTCACTTCCAACATAATCAGTATTATCAGCGGAAATAACACACGTGATGTAACACTGGAGGTGTTGGGTAATGTTGATTGTTACATCGTTACCTCCCTGTACGTGATGCACTCACCACGTCTCACTTCCAACACAATCAGTACCATCACTGGAAATGACACCCGTGATGTAACACTAGAGGAGTTGGATGTTGGTGATTGTTCCATCGTTACCTCCCTGTACGTGATGCACTCACCACATCTCACTTCCAACACCATCAGTACCATCACTGGAAATAACACACGTGATGTAACACTGGAGGTGTTGGGTAATGTTGATTGTTACATCGTTACCTCCCTGTACGTGATGCACTCACCACGTCTCACTTCCAACACAATCAGTACCATCACTGGAAATGACATCCGTGATGTAACACTAGAGGAGTTGGATGTTGGTGATTGTTACATCGTTACCTCCCTGTACGTGATGCACTCACCACATCTCACTTCCAACACCATCAGTACCATCAGTGGAAATAACACACGTGATGTAACACTAGAGGATAATAACAACTGCATGTTGAAGTATTATTTTAAATACTAAATTAAATTTAACAGAAAATTTAAAATGATCTGTTATGACTTAATAATGTTTCGTATTATTTAACTTTGACTCCTCTTATTAGTTAGAATAGTACAAGTGTTGCTTCCTTTAAAGTAGCGTTGAGATAGCAAACATTTTACTATACTAATTATGTTTAGTAAAATTATTATTTAATTATAGGTAATACCTAAAATTATTTAAGAGCTCATTTGATTGATTTGCCTGTAATTTTTCCGTTTTATAAATCACGAAACAATAATAAAAAGCAACGTTTGTTCTTAAAAGTGTGGCTTACCGATTCTCTTTCTCCTCCACAGGCTGGCCTTATAGTAAACAATTGTATCGGATTATGCAATAACGAAACACCAGATATAGTTGTAAACTGATAATATTACAAATCCTGAAAGACGACGTCTTGTATATATTCTCAATATAGTCTTGTATTTATAAGTCTATTAAATAATAGTGTTCAATATACTAAGTAATGATTCATCAACATATAAATGATGAAACACTGGAACTTGAAAATCTAACATGTTTATTCAATGTCATTAAACAAATTATGTGGTTAATCAATGAATATAATTTTTATATTTAGTAAATCTATAAACAAATTACAGAGAAAGTAATACAAATTGAAACGAGAAGATTACCACGTTTTTTATTTATGTATTAGACACGTATGTAGCATTTACTTATTTATATGACTGGATAGTTATTGATATCTGTGACTTGATTTTTATCATTTTTACATTTTGTTATAAGAACTCGATTTTATACTTAACATTGTGTTATTGAAAAATCTAGTCAGTTTATAAACATCTGCAAAACTATTTAGAAATAAATAGTTATAGTTCAGAATAAAACATCTTATACAATAAAATTTCTAGCATCCTTGCTTTAGGTTATTATTAGTTTCTTATACATTTTACTTCATACAAATAGATTACAAAACATATTTGGGATTACCGGTACATTAGTAATTCATAACAGTCATTGGTGAGATCTTTTGCGTAGTTATTAGTGTAAAACTCTTGGTGATTGAACCAAATAAAAATATTAAAATTGATCAGACATTTTTAAAATAAAATGCTAGTTGATCTACGCACTTCGTTTGGCAGATTAATTCAATGTGAGAGGTATAAATCAGTTATTGGGGCCAATTAATGCAGAGAATGTAATAGATATTCTGACATGTTTACTTAATAATATGGTGGAAACCTCTATCCACTTATCACTACTACTTTAAATGTACATCTGATTAAAGACATGAATTGTACACTAACATATTTCATACATTTAGCAATTTATGTATGATCTGGTCTGACTCCTTTAAAATACATTATTTATAGTTAAATGCAAGAAAAATCATTATATTCAGTAAAATGAAATCAACAGCGCTTAAAAATCTATAATTAATACAATCAAATTCCCTCTTGAATAAAATACACTGGATATAGTTATCTTAATCAATTCATATATTTATATACATATTAGGTAAACAAATTATTTAATATTTAAGTCCCCTACAATATTATCAGGCACTTAAAACAAGTATTTCGGTACTTAGCCCTTGTAGATAATTTTATATAGTATAATATAATCCCCTCAAAATATGAGTATGTTCATTTCTCTTACTACGCAATAGACAATGAAAATATATTTACAATTTTTATTTAGTATTCTTCAATCAAATAAAATTTAAATTATATAGTTATGTAGTGAAGTTGAGAGTTGATATTGGTCACTTAATAATATGTTCAAATTATAAAATTTACAATAAAAATTTTAACAAAGTTAAAAATTAAAAATATATTGGTTTTATTGTAAATTATATAATTTGAACATATTATATAGTTATGATTTATTATTATTCAATTATTTTTAAATACACAAGCTTATACTTATTTGAAAATTACACATCACTTTAGTTTATTTATAAATTGTTTATGGATAGTTATTTAATCAAATTATGGCAGGGGGAACAGTGGGATTTTCTAATATTTCCCTGACATACGAAATTGGATTAGACATACCCCAATTACGTTGTCTTCTCTCCCCTCGAAGGGTTTAGCTGCCGTCTTGCCGTCAGCGAAGGTATCAACGTCTAGAGGCTGGAGGCGGTCCCCGTCGACCAGTGAGTCTGTTCCAGCTACTTTCTTGGATCTTCGCCCTTGATAGCGGGCTAGACTGATTGCTGATTAGACCAAGTGGTTATGGAGTAGTCGGTTCAATTTGAACCCTGAAGCTGGTGGTAAGGTCAGGTTGGCTGGCTCATCCCTTTTGGCGTCGTCCACTTGTGAAGTCCAACTGGCGGTAGATGATACTTCCTTTGTACTTGGAGTGCCTCCTGGCTATCTGGACCTTTCTTCTGGTTCCCCAGACTTGACTACCTCTCTCAAAATTCCCTAATTCCTCCTTCGATCCTCTTTTCCTTTCCAAATTATCCCTTCCATACAGGGTTAATCCCTAGCAATATTTCCATATCAAATCAGATTAGATAATCATCACGCCCCCTGATTCCATTCGTCCATGGAGTCTCCCACTGCTGGATCCATTGTCAGCGGAAATCTTAATGGCTGCCTTTTGGTGAGTAGTCAATATTTGTTTTAAACCTTTATGTCATAATTCCCAAAGTTGTTGGACTCTGAAAACCGATCATCAAGCGTTCACTATGATATTTCCTAACTCCGAGCCTGTCTCCTGTAGATTGAATTGTTTCCTTTATGTCCCAGAACATATCCTTGAACTCCAGTTCATCTTTGTTAACTATTAAAATAATAAATAAAGAAATAAAGTAAAATACTTTACAGTAGTTAAAAAGACAACTTGTCGAAACAAAATTATTTTGCAGGTATAATGTATTTTAATAAAATGTACCTAACAAAAATCTATTATTTTAATAATTTTTTTAGTGAAGCATTTAAAACGTAAACGAAATTAAGAAGCATATTTACATCAAAACAATCACAAAATATATAACAATAAAAAGAAGCAAGTCTTTCAAATTCGATTATTTATTTAGTATTGTATTATAAAATAAATATTAATGTTACAAAGTTCACACAGAAATATCATCAGATTATGTTATAAAGGATATTATAATGAAAAACAAGGGGATTTTGGCTAGATCATATTAGGGCTCGATTTTCTCTCAAGTCCAGTTCAGGGGATTAGCAATGGTGGGTATCTCAAGATAATAACACCCTTCTATTGAGTGTCGAAATATAACGCATTTTAATATAACTTATTAATGTAAACTAGTATATTCAGTATATATCCCTTGTATACTGCTAAAACCAAGCTTATTAGGAAAAATGTAATGGGAATCGTTAGTGATGTTTCAATTGTCTGATTTTTAATACCTACATGGTGTCCACTCAATGGATGCTATCGGAGTGGATATTGCTAGAGAGATTATGGATGACCATGTTGGGTGGTAGTAGGTGTCCGTATGCCATATGAGGGAGAGAACTGATTATCATTTGGACAGATAGTTGAAAATGAATCACCGGCGTGGTGGCTCTAGTGGCTTTGGCTTCGGCCTGCGGAGGCCAAGATCCAAGGTTCGAATCCACACTGAGTCAACGGTCGGTACTTCACTCGTTGAAGAATAAAGTTAACGGACATACTTGTAAGCCCATAAACTGGAGGGTGAAGTTTTTAAAATAACAAGGAAAAATTTAAAAAGAAATAATTAAGACAAGTATTTGTACTGTACTGAAATCTGTTGGTACCTGAGTTGCTTTGGCTATCGAAACTATTAATAAATTACTTTTCTAAGCGACAGTCAAGCTTGGTTAACAACAATAAATGAAACATCATTATCTCACTCTTTTACCTACAATATTTGAGTGTATATCAACGATTAGTATCTTAAAAATGATTCTTAACAATATTATTACAAGACTATAGATATTAAAAATAATGATTATAAATTATAAAACCAATAGTTGATTGATGTATGATTATTTTATGTAAGACTTACCAGAATATTCTATACTATACATGGTTTATATGTAAGACCTACAAGAATATTCTATACTATACATGGTTTATTATCGTCTAAGTATTGAACTGGTAAATTTTATATACAGGATATTATTGGTTTGGAATTAAAGGTGACATTATTTTTATTTTCAGCAAAAATATATAAAATTAGAAACATTTTATTTTTTTATTTTTTGAAGATTATTACGGTGTAGTACATGTCATTCAGTTTATAACAGTCTTGGTTGTGAACCTGATTAAGTCGTGGTTAACTGACGTGTTTTGTCTATTTTATGTAAAACAAGATACTCTTGTATTTTTATTCTTCCCACGGGATTGGAAGAGGCGCTCTGTTCTGTAGTCGTAAAACAGAGTTAGCCATTCTCATCGTGCTTGAATGGGTCTTGAAGGATCAAAGTAGAGAGTAATCCAGTTGTCCTGGTCTAACAAGTACTCGTGATGTCTGAAACGATTGATTTACGACAAAAATGCTGTTTTACTGCTCTATAATACCAAATATTGTTCAATGACGTTATTGAGCAAGCATAGCATTTTTAATAGAAGATTATTCAATATCATAAATATATCCTTACTACTTTGTCTTAGATACTTTGGTGAGTAAATTGAGCTTTTTATGGCCGATATTTATATAATCATTTGGAAAAAATAATTTTAAAATAGAAAGCCAAAATATGTATTATATCGAAATATACACATAAACAATATCTATGTGTATGTGTAGTAAGGTGGACACGAAGGGTACAATAATCCATTAAAATTAACCAACACATCAGACTATAGCCTGTAATTTTTGTAGTTTTTCCTCTATTCTTAAACATAATCCATTTTATTTATAAAAAATAAAATATAAAAACAAATGTATACCGAACTCAAACCTATGAATACAAAGATCCCTTACAAAACGCTCAGACCTACACTTTATATTATGTCAATTTCAATTTTTAGTACTTTTAAAATTATATTTTAAATACACGAATGACATAATAAACTTTTCATGAATAATAGTGTTCTGAAGCTATACAAAAACACACAGCCACATAATGATAGTGACACGTAACTTCATTGTGTGATAAGCAGCAATGGACACATCTTCAGAACACATTCCACTTTAATGAAACTTAAAGCTTAATTTAATACTTTGTCCGGTTCTTTCATTAATAGTGTGTACTGTTGAATACAAATGTGAATATGAAGAATACTATTGAATTACGTTTCAATCGAATAATCTATATAGCCTATGTTCCAAAAACATTAGGTATAATAATAAAGAATATTTGGAGATCCTCAAAGCTTAAAGTGTTTAGGAAATAAACAAAAGACGATAAGAGTTTGTCATTCGTGTCCTAACGTCATAAGTGTTTCCTAAAACACCTAAAGCTTTGGAAATCTACAATTATTGTATACCAATTATCAATAATCCAGTGAAAATAATCTACAAACAACATATCGATAAAGTTTTATATTAATATATTATATTAATATTATTGATAGTAATACTAGCATTTCATATCAATGTATGTTATATGTCTGTCTCTTACCAAAATCAATCAAACTAAGATATTCCACTTACGTAGCACCTAATACTAGGGATTAGTAATCAAGATTAATAATAGTAACTTTATAAATATTACATATAGCGAAGAAAAACCTGTATGGTACCACAATTATCGAAGTTTTATCTACCGTTAGGGAGCTTTTTTTCCAGTTTTATACTGGTTTCCCTGTCTATGCTTATTACTTGTGAAAAGGTATGTTTATGGAAAAAAACTCAAGTATTATCGTTCCATTAGATGCTTGAGGAGAATAATGAATAATATATGGAGGTAAGCTCTAAATGAATTTGTATTGAAAACGTGTCGTTGGATCAGTAAACTAAAAAAACTAAATATATTTGATATTCGAATATTAGGATTAAAATAGTATTTAGATACATCAGTTAGTGCAATTCTTTTAACTAAAGGCGTATCGGATTATTATTTAAACGTGAATCATTATAATTAAATACTCTACTGAAAGTACTAATAAGAATGGAACAAAGTTTTTATAATTGGTTGGACATAGTGAATTGACGTATACTTACTGCAAAATCGTTACGTCATTAACTTCAATTATGTAGCCTTATGTCATAGTGAAAATAGAAATTACATTGTTCATTGGTAAAATAACTCACTTTACAATTTTAATCTAAGACATAGATTGATTTTTAAACGCTTATTTAAAATACATTTAATTATCTGTAATTTTTGATAGCAATATTTTAGTCCACTATTCCCATCGTCTGCCTATTAAAGTAACAAGTGCCCTCTTCAGTGGTTTATTGAAGAAAATATATTTCGTGTAGTCAGGCATCAAATTGCTCACAAAATAAATATCGTTCGTGATAAAGCTGAACAATTAAAATTTATCTATAAAATCTTTTAATGCTATTTTAAGAGTTTAGGTGTTTTGAAATATTTACAGAATTTAAGTTTAATTTCGTTGAAAAGTACCTTTCTAAGCTAAAATTGTATGTATATTAAAATAGCCTATTTTCAACTCTAACATCTCATAGTTAAATATCTCACATATCGAGAGCTATCACTTTATCCTTATGCATCTAAATCTTCCTGAAATATGTACTCTGTTTACCATTGAAACACAGATGCAGTGTTAACATTTTTCATGCTCTACCAACTATCGTTAAAAATATGCCATTGACCTAACTTTTTTGTTCGATTTTAAATATGCCAATGATTTTAAAGATGCATCATGATTAAAAATACTTCATATTATTGTTTTAGTTCTAGTATTATATTTGAAAACAATCCAGATATATAAATACTTTAGAAGTAGTACGAGTATGTGTTTTATTTTTTAACCTACTTATTTGTCCATATCATCAAATGATTCAGTTTCATGTTCATTAAAAACTTAGCAAATATACAATTCACTGTCTAATGAGTGACACATTTGAATAAGCAGACAATTAATATTCATATTCCAAATAGGCTTAGGAATATGTGGACATATAATTTTTGTATATAGTTAATATAATCAAAGCAATATTTATACTATATTAAAGATATAATTTAACATATACATGTAAGAATAACTAACATCTAGATCCTTACATCGTATATCTTGATAAATAACAATGTCTATTGGCAGGTAGAGTTCGGGTTTATACAAGGGAGAAGTGAAAAAGATGCAATTACTGGGTTTGTCAGAAAAAAAAAAAAAGAAAAAGTTTGGATGAACAATTTTAGACATTAAGGGTACTTTTTTACCTTCAAAAAGCGTTTGGCTCCATAGATTATAAGATAAGTTTTCAAAGACTTTGCAAGATAAGAGTCCGTGGATTGACTTTAGGCTGGATAAAATCGTACTTGACTAATGGATATTAAAGTGTTCATGTTAGTAAAAAGTACTCTCACCCTTGTAAGGTACGGAAATCCTTAAGGGTCAGTCTTAGGACCAGTTATCTTTATTTTATTTATAAACAGCTTATCAATAACGTTTCAAAAAAAAATATATTGTTATATACAACTGTCTTGCCCCTATCAATACCTAAAGAGTAATAAATTATATGTTAATTCGTCCAAAACTAACTGCATTTATTTCATCACTAATATTGACCCTGAATTGACACGTTTGTTTATTATAGTGTGTGCTCAGCTTCAATTAGAATAAATCTGTGTATATATAACACTGATTTTTGATAGGCATTTTTCGTGGAAATTTTATATCAGGTTTCTTGGCTCTACACTATCCTTTAAACAATTTATTAAATTAATTTTCTGCATACCAATATAATCGTGAGACTAATATGAAGACCACAAGGGAAAAAGGATGAAGGTCCAAATACACAACTTTCGAGAAATATACAATTTTATTTTTGAAAC
The DNA here is from genome assembly GCA_035578905.1 of Stictocephala bisonia. Lineage (NCBI taxonomy): Eukaryota > Metazoa > Arthropoda > Insecta > Hemiptera > Membracidae > Stictocephala > Stictocephala bisonia. The sequence continues at coordinate 195,795 of JAQJVL010001063.1, read as the reverse complement.
CCTTCTTAACTTTATAAATATTATACAAAAAAAGGAGACCAAAGTTTACTGTCAACAATTTTGTTTTGGTTTTAGGCCAATAATTAAAAGACATATAAAATTGTAACCAATAGCGATAAAATACATATATACTTAAATTATACATAATAAACATAGCAATAAAGATGAATGTCCAGAGAATCAGTACAAGAAGGATGAGGGTCTAAATACTCACGGCACAGGCGCAAACGGTACTTTATCATAGTACTCTTGATTATTCAAGGAACAAAATTTCTTGAGGTGCTGCAGATCGTCATACTTGCTTTTTGATATGGGTAAAAGACCATCATAGGCAAGTGGAGGTAAATTAAATTGTCCTTCTGGCAATGATAGCTGTTTTATTTTTGGTATAGTAATGATACTATGTTCGAAAGAACCGTTGTACGAGCTCCTGTGAATGATCATTCGGGGATGTTCTTTAACAATTTTGATTTCTCGTATCGGCCTACTTTTAAATGGACATTTCTTGAAATAATATGTGGAAAGAAATGATGTCCAGCCTTTAAAAATGTTTTGATTTTCACAATTTATTACAACAAAAGGTTTTGGCTTAGAACGTGAGCTTTGCACAACATCATTCCACAGCTGAGGTAGTTCCACTAAACTTTTTTGATTTATAAGACCCATGTTCTTGTCGCACTCAAGGTACGAATGACCTCGAATTGGAAACACTACAGTGATGCTATTTAGGCGTTTTATATAATGAACAATATAGTGCAGCATCCTAAAAACAGTATAGTTTTTGTTTTGTCCTCCACACGAATCGCAAAATATTGTTAGGTCTTGTACATCTGTGGCTAAATGATTGCACACGTAGTCCCACAAAAATGAGCATACTTCATCAGCACCCTTTTTTCCTGATGTTTCTGGATACGTAAAAAAAAGATTCTGAATCAGATAGCTGATGAATATTAAACATAAAGAATGAAAGTTTTCTTCTGTAGTAAGCATCATTCGTACTTATGTTCGGAACATTTAAATTCTTTTGAAAATCCATTGTAATAGCAGCCTTAGTTTTGTATTTTTGAGATTTCAATTTTTCTAATCGCTTCCGATTGTAAAAGCTTCACTTTTTCTTAAATGTACCTCTTTTTAAGTTTTCATTTTCACTAACTCTGAATTTAAATGGAACTTTGTTGAATCGTCGTTGCTGGGATCTGCTAGCTTAGAATTCAAAGCTTCCACTTGCACTTTGTGCTGATCACAAAAGCTGCATGTGTCAGACCTCGGATACCCAAAGCCTATGTTAAATTTTGTATTAAACAACTCCCTGTATTTTTCATAGGAAACCTTTACTCCTGGATATTTTTCATTAAACATTTCAAACATTTTCTTTGTTCAGTTCTTCCGGTAGGTACAGTTTTTGGGATTTCTATAGGCTGTAATGGGATTTCCTCACTTTGAAAGAACCGATATGTTCAATGACACTATTTAGATCAACATCTGAAATTTTGTTAGGCTTCGAGCTATGTTTTCCACGCATGTCTTTTGGGGCAGTTCCTGTTGTTTTTAGGCCTTTCTGCAAAGTTTGTACCCGCTTGGCGGAAATTCCATGTAATGATAAAAATGCTTTATAGCATGCAGGAACTTCTTTTAACTCACCATTCCTCATTATTCCTACCTTATAAGAATAAGAGAAGGCATGAAAATCTGCTTCAATTTCAGGCTTTTTAGGGCGATGTCGAGCAACAGGCTGGCAGGTAATAAGGCCACACAGATACAGAGATTGCTCATCATACGTTTTCATGTCATTAAACCGTGAAATTAGCACTTTTCGTTCTTCCAAATTAATTTCTTTAAAACATTCCAGACGTAAACACTTACAGTCCACACCAATCTCATGAGTACATAACCTTATTTTCTTGGCAACATCCTGCATCCGACCAAAGGACTTCCTTTTTTTAGATTGTATAGATTTACTGTGACACTGATTAAATTCATCCTCCATGTTAAAAAGACTACACTACAGAAATATTAATCACAAATCACTTGAGGTTAACACGACATTCAATAGCAATAAACATATCCACAACTAACAGTCATCTGATATCTCCTTAACAACACAAAGAAAAGGACAGCTGACTCAGTGCAGCCAACATAATACTTTGTGTACCTTCATCCTTTTAGCTTACATTCACTAGGACCCTCATCCTTATTCCCCTGCATGGCTATATTTTAAATGCTTATAACTTGGCACCCTCATCTTATTTCTCTAAAACAGTTATGGCACTGTTTTATACCAGGTTTTTATAATCCAAAATTACTGTAACCTCAATTTGTGAAAAAAATGGACCTTCATCCTTTTTCCCCTGTGGTCTTCATATACTTCCTCTTATTTGAATCAAGACCTCGATGTGATATTATTCAATGGGATTCTACATCCCAAACTAATTTCTTAAAGATTTTCCGCCTGCAAAAAAGTATATTTTGAATAATGGCAGTCGTGTGAACAAACGAGCGTCGTTCCTTGCAAATTTTAGGTCATTGAAATATCCAACTTTATCAATTATTTATACTTATGAAATACATAGTAAACATAGACATACATGAGTAAAACAGAAGACAAAAACATCAACACAGATAGGAGATTCAACCAATAGTACTTAAATTTCCTTATAACCTCGATCCTAACTATTCAATAATCTGCCGAATGAAATTAAAATAGCAATAGAATTAAATAAACTTAATAATTCACTGAGGTGGTTTCTTTTTTATAGAGCATTTACTCGGTCGGTAAGTTCATTAATTAATGGCCTAGAGTTTTATTCAATGGTTTTAGTTATTTATATAATTGACATATAGTTCAACAGGAATATCATAAGTTTACTATATGTTCAGTAGTGATATATAATAATATAATTTGACATATGTAATACAATTTGTAAAATTGTGTCATTCATTTAAATTTGATTTGATTAATTTGTATTGCATAATTTTGCATAGAAAGAAACATATTAATATTATTTTCTTGTAGTGGAATACTAAGAACAAGATTAAAAAATATTTCAGGGAATAGGGTTAAAAGGCGTTAGTAATGGAGCATTGTGAAACACATGTTTTCTAGAACAGTTTTATAAGAGAAAACCGCTGAAAAATAAACACAAAAATTTTACTAGTTCAATCCATTTCAAGAACATACCTGATATTTTCTTTATATTGTGTGGTTAGTGATATATTGAGATTAAACGCAAGTAAATAAATATAAATTTAAGTGGGAAACTGTTTTATAAATTTAATATCATTAAGGGAACACTATGCTATATACTGTAACGTTACACGTTTTTTGGTTTTATGATTTATTAATATTTTTGAAGACCTTGAAACGACCGACAAGTTTTATGTTCAGTTTTGTGCAGTATTGTTATATATCTTGCAACTTTATAGAATATTTTTTTTAATTTTAGACTAAATATTTCAAAATGTTTAACTCTTATTTTGTGATTTATAAAAACAAAATTATTTATTTGTTTAAAGGAAGATTATGATTAATGCATAGTTATTGAAAACTTGAAAGCAGATTTTTAAATCAAACCAAAGAATGCTGGAGGGAGTACTTTATATAATATAAAATAGTTTTATTTCCCATTTTAGGTAAAAATAATACCTTTTCATCTCTTACTGTTATGTTTTGACTCTACATATATTCCATATAGACAGCTTTATTAATTACCTGTTATATTATTTTTATTTTTTTAAATTTAGTTTTTCAGTAACACACCGCATTAAGAATACTTTTAGTCTGTTTTTATTGCATATTAACATATTGCATACAGAATGTTTTTTTATTTTGCATATACTTTAACAAGTATATTATGTTTTGACTCAAAACAAATATAACAAGGTATAACAATTTGCATTATCATTTTAATAGTCAGAAGAAATATAAAAAAGAATCGTTAAACTATACTCCAGTTGTATTTATAGAATTTAGGTATTTTTTTTTAAATAGTACGTTACTAAACTCCAAGAGTGTGAGATCTGGCATTAAAAATGTTTGTTTCTTTCAAGCAATGAAATAAAAAATGTTTGTAAGCTTTTAGCTTATTAGTACTTGTTGGTATCTGAGAAGCTTGGTGTTTTCTAAGCTAAGACATAGCTTTACACGCCTCCTGGGAACATTTCAGGAGAGGCCTTGTTTGTCAGTGAATTCCTTATATTAAGAGTTAATTGAAGATAAGATTTTTTATTAAAACATAACCTATAAACAATCCTGACATAACCACAAACGATACTCCATAGTTGATTTAAACAATGTTTTGTATTATCAAATTATATATTACTGATATTAACTAATAAAATTTAGTTTGTATTTTTGTAGCATCGATAAGGTTTACGTGTGTTATTTCTATATCGTACAATTTTGTGAATGAAAAATGTAATCTTTAAATATTTTTAGAGAAGTTAATTCATAGTTGTAAAAATTAGGTGTTAGTATTAGTCATTCATTAGACTCGTCATAATTGGAGTATTTTGTAAATTCTACTTAATTATTTATAGATGTTATAAATATAGACACGAAGAATATTATAAATACTTATTTTCAATACTTCATTACTATAAATAGTTATTTACATTAAAATAATATTTCTGTATGATTTTTTATACTACGTAATTGATTTCGTATTGTTGCTATATTGGTACAAGTTTTATTTGGTCTAATTCAAATAGTAATGTTAGGTACAGAGAATATTATTACTAAAAGAAGATTTATTCTTAAATATTTATAATCATTTATAATGAATATATATCTAATATTAATAACTGTTTTTTCCTATTTTAGAACCGTGTTTGCCTATAAACCGAATTGGTCTCCTTCCACCTAAGTTACCATCTAGCTAATAAAAAATTTAAATATTTCATAAATGTGTAAAAATCCTTCACAATGATTACTAATACTACCTAGATGGATCACAAATATTTAAAAGTCATCTTTAAAAGAAGAGAATCTAAAATTAAAACCAAAAAATGTCTACATCATGTTGTAGCAACAACTTGAGTAGCCATTGCACAAGTCCGGCGTAGACTTAATTTGTCACTGGTTTATTCATCTGCTGAATACACCAGTGGCTATATATTGCCGTAAAGCTTAATATTGTACACACTAAAGTGATTTATTTCCAACTTAATTGGGCCATGAGAGTAGTTAGTGGCACTCACGTGGCAACTGCACTTCCTTGGCTCCCTGTGCTGAGCAATATAGATCCTCCACGGATAAGACGTCAGGAGGCACTGCTCAAAGAATTCAATATCATCTTGAATGCCCCTCACGTTCCCATTACACAGGATCTCCCAGTAAAAACAGCCACTATAATCTCAAAACCAACAACTACGCTCTCGAGTTGAGCAGGTCAAATTTATAACCCTATACTAACTGGGCCATAGAGTAAAGTAATTTTTTTTTATTGGATATATTTTTTATGGATTTTTATTGGATTATTTTTTATTGGACAATATTTTTAATGGACAAATAAGTTCCATAGTATTGATTTCCAAATGACTGTAGATGGGATGAATCTGTAGAGGGAATGGACACAAGTAAATCACTTCCAAACTGGTATGGTCTAATGTAACTGGAAATATCAATGGTGATTAACACTAGATCAGTCATGTGACTATGATGAGGCTATACATACAATGGATCACACATTTACACAGTGAATTTTGTTACATCGTTACCTCCCTGTACGTGATACACTCACCACATCTCACTTCCAACACAATCAGTACCATCAGTGGAAATAACACACGAGATGTAACACTGTAGGAGTTGGATGTTGTTGATTGTTACATCGTTACTTCCCTGTACGTGATGCACTCAACACATCTCACTTCCAACATAATCAGTACCATCAGCGGAAATAACACACGTGATGTAACACTGGAGGAGTTGGATGTTGCTGATTGATACATCGTTACCTCCCTGTACGTGATGCACTCACCACATCTCACTTCCAACACAATCAGTACCATCAGTGGAAATAACTCACGTGATGTAACACTGGAGGAGTTGGATGTTGTTGATTGTTACATCGTTACTTCCCTGTACGTGATGCACTCAACACATCTCACTTCCAACATAATCAGTACCATCAGTGGAAATAACACACGTGATGTAACACTGGAGGAGTTGGATGTTGTTGATTGTTACATCGTTACCTCCCTGTACGTGATGCACTCAACACATCTCACTTCCAACTCAATCAGTACCATCAGTGGAAATAACACACGTGATGTAACACTGTAGGAGTTGGATGTTGTTGATTGTTACATCGTTACCTCCCTGTACGTGATGCACTCACCACATCTCACTTCCAACACAATCAGTACCATCAGTGGAAATAACTCACGTGATGTAACACTGGAGGAGTTGGATGTTGTTGATTGTTACATCGTTACTTCCCTGTACGTGATGCACTCAACACATCTCACTTCCAACATAATCAGTACCATCAGTGGAAATAACACACGTGATGTAACACTGGAGGAGTTGGATGTTGTTGATTGTTACATCGTTACCTCCCAGTACGTGATGCACTCACCACGTCTCACTTCCAACACAATCAGTACCGTCAGTGGAAATAACACACGTGATGTAACACTGTAGGAGTTGGATGTTGTTGATTGTTACATCGTTACCTCCCTGTACGTGATGCACTCACCACATCTCACTTCCAACACAATCAGTACCATCAGTGGAAATAACTCACGTGATGTAACACTGGAGGAGTTGGATGTTGTTTATTGTTACATCGTTACTTCCCTGTACGTGATGCACTCAACACATTTCACTTCCAACATAATCAGTACCATCAGCGGAAATAACACACGTGATGTAACACTGGAGGAGTTGGATGTTGGTGATTGTTACATCGTTACTTCCCTGTACGTGATGCACTCAACACATCTCACTTCCAACTCAATCAGTACCATCAGTGGAAATAACTCACGTGATGTAACACTGGAGGAGTTGGATATTGGTGATTGTTACATCGTTACTTCCCTGTACGTGATGCACTCAACACATCTCACTTCCAACTCAATCAGTACCATCAGTGGAAATAACTCACGTGATGTAACACTGGAGGAGTTGGATGTTGTTTATTGTTACATCGTTACTTCCCTGTACGTGATGCACTCAACACATTTCACTTCCAACATAATCAGTACCATCAGCGGAAATAACACACGTGATGTAACACTGGAGGAGTTGGATGTTGTTGATTGTTACATCGTTACCTCCCTGTACGTGATGCACTCAACACATCTCACTTCCAACTCAATCAGTACCATCAGTGGAAATAACACACGTGATGTAACACTGTAGGAGTTGGATGTTGTTGATTGTTACATCGTTACCTCCCTGTACGTGATGCACTCACCACATCTCACTTCCAACACAATCAGTACCATCAGTGGAAATAACTCACGTGATGTAACACTGGAGGAGTTGGATGTTGTTGATTGTTACATCGTTACCTCCCTGTACGTGATGCACTCAACACATCTCACTTCCAACTCAATCAGTACCATCAGTGGAAATAACACACGTGATGTAACACTGTAGGAGTTGGATGTTGTTTATTGTTACATCGTTACCTCCCTGTACGAGATGCACTCAACACATTTCACTTCCAACACAATCAGTACCATCAGTGGAAATAACATACGTGATGTAACACTGGAGGAGTTGGATGTTGTTCATTGTTACATCGTTACCTCCCTGTACGTGATGCACTCACCACATCTCACTTCCAACACAATCAGTACCATCAGTGGAAATAACATACGTGATGTAACACTGGAGGAGTTGGATGTTGTTCATTGTTACATCGTTACCTCCCTGTACGTGATGCACTCACCACATCTCACTTCCAACATAATCAGTACCATCAGCGGAAATAACACACGTGATGTAACACTGGAGGAGTTGGATGTTGTTGATTGTTACATCGTTACCTCCCTGTACGTGATGCACTCAACACATCTCACTTCCAACTCAATCAGTACCATCAGTGGAAATAACACACGTGATGTAACACTGTAGGAGTTGGATGTTGTTGATTGTTACATCGTTACCTCCCTGTACGTGATGCACTCACCACATCTCACTTCCAACACAATCAGTACCATCAGTGGAAATAACTCACGTGATGTAACACTGGAGGAGTTGGATGTTGTTGATTGTTACATCGTTACCTCCCTGTACGAGATGCACTCAACACATTTCACTTCCAACACAATCAGTACCATCAGTGGAAATAACATACGTGATGTAACACTGGAGGAGTTGGATGTTGTTGATTGTTACATCGTTACCTCCCTGTACGTGATGCACTCACCACATCTCACTTCCAACACAATCAGTACCATCAGTGGAAATAACATACGTGATGTAACACTGGAGGAGTTGGATGTTGTTCATTGTTACATCGTTACCTCCCTGTACGTGATGCACTCACCACATCTCACTTCCAACATAATCAGTACCATCAGTGGAAATAACATACGTGATGTAACACTGGAGGAGTTGGATGTTGTTCATTGTTACATCGTTACCTCCCTGTACGTGATGCACTCACCACATCTCACTTCCAACATAATCAGTACCATCAGTGGAAATAACATACGTGATGTAACACTGGAGGAGTTGGATGTTGTTCATTGTTACATCGTTACCTCCCTGTACGTGATGCACTCACCACATCTCACTTCCAACACAATCAGTACCATCAGTGGAAATAACATACGTGATGTAACACTGGAGGAGTTGGATGTTGTTCATTGTTACATCGTTACCTCCCTGTACGTGATGCACTCACCACATCTCACTTCCAACACAATCAGTACCATCAGTGGAAATAACTCACGTGATGTAACACTGGAGGAGTTGGATGTTGTTGATTGTTACATCGTTACCTCCCTGTACGTGATGCACTCACCACATCTCACTTCCAACACAATCAGTACCATCAGTGGAAATAACATACGTGATGTAACACTGGAGGAGTTGGATGTTGTTCATTGTTACATCGTTACCTCCCTGTACGTGATGCACTCACCACATCTCACTTCCAACACAATCAGTACCATCAGTGGAAATAACTCACGTGATGTAACACTGGAGGAGTTGGATGTTGTTGATTGTTACATCGTTACCTCCCTGTACGTGATGCACTCACCACATCTCACTTCCAACACAATCAGTACCATCAGTGGAAATAACTCACGTGATGTAACACTGGAGGAGTTGGATGTTGTTGATTGTTACATCGTTACCTCCCTGTACGTGATGCACTCACCACATCTCACTTCCAACACAATCAGTACCATCAGAGGAAATATATTGTCACTATTAAAAGAGTAGGAATACATTATACAAATAATTTTTTTCATTACTAATTGAAAAACAAAAATTAAATCCTAACATTCAATAATAGTGTGCATAAATAACTAATTGTTAATTATGGGTATTTATATTTTAATTTTGTAAAGGTCAATCATTTTGAAAACATATAAGATGTTTTTATCGCTTAGTCCATATTAATATCATCAGTTACATACCAGAATGAATATACTAAAATACTATTTTTTTTTTTAGATTTCAATAAATCTTTATTTAAAATGGGTAATCTATCATAATGGATTTATTTAAAATTTTGTTTTAATAATTACAAAATCTAAAAATTTAGTCTAAACAATGTTATATTTATAATTTTAACATATATAGAAAACAAGTACCATACTGGATACTAAAAAATAAAAGAGGATTTTCATGCTCGTAAAGACTTACTAAAATATATTTGAGATACACTAGTATTAAATATACATTTTAGTATCCTATAATGACAAATAGTAAATGTTAGTCACTAATCGGGTAAATATTTGTCAGTAATATGAGTGTAATATAACTAAATAAAGCTCTGTCATACATTTAAAATTATTTAGCTTTATGTACACTATAATGCATGTATAATTTATGAATGTATGCAATAATACATTTGAATGGCTGCAACTAGCAACCTTAGTTAATTAGTATAACTATATATTGATGTAGCTGTTTGTTGCATAATTATTTTGTTATGAATACAATTACGACCATAAAAAAAATAACTTGGCATTCCTCTGTCCAAACTATTTCTTCATTCATCAAATCTTAAATCAGCTGCGTTCTCTGCCTCATCCGCAGACTGGTACTTACATAAATGTAATTGAATTATATTAAGCAATCATTATAAAACGTTTAAAAGCTGGCCAGCATTTTAGCTCAGCAGCCAATGCCTTAATATATTGAGTATTAGTTCCGAGCTTCGAATAACTATCGTACCTAACGATCGGTTCTTAACTCGATAGTAAAGTACACGCATAGACCTTGTATTCAAATTCGATATAAAAGTTTGAACTTAATATTAAAAGCAAATTTTAAAATTAAGAAAACTGATCAAACAATCAGTTATTGGCCACTGGTGTTATATAATGTTAACGTTCAGCATATCAGTTATTATTTAATAGACAAATAAGAAAATAAACTTATAGAACTTCCCACAATACCAAGTAGGTACAAATTATATATATATATTTTCCAATTTCATTTATTTATTTACACAATTTTTAAAACATGCGGTCCCAACAAGCCAACATGGCTTGTCGTTGGATGCCGATAGTATATACACACACATTGTACAATATGATAATAAGACTAATTGATGTTAATGTTAATGAAAATAAAACTAAATAGCACTCTGAGGCAGCGGTGTACAGTAACTAATATAATTAAAATAACTAAGTGGTGAAAAGAACCACTTGAAACATTAATTTAAAAAATAACAATATAAACAATAATTATCAATATTTGAAAATTTTAATAAAATAAGTATTATAAGGAACAAAATGTAATAGAGTAAAAAAATACATAGACTTACATTAAAATATACATATACATACAAATATACACATATTACATACACACACAAAATTCAAGCATATTCACACAATATATTTAAAAAATATGAATTCATTAAATATAGCCCTATGAAAAAAAATATAAAAAATAAATAAATTGTCTTATAAAGGATAAAACAAAATGAAACCTTTATCTAACTAGAACTTTCGTAACATATATTTATCTAATTTACTACCTTAATTTATCAATACTAACATATTAAAAAAGCCTTTATTCGATTAAAAAAACCATATCACTAGCAACAGAAACAAAATATAAACTAATATAAATTTTATATTCTTAAACCTTTTTTTAAATTATTAATCTATATGTAACTCATTGAACATTTTTAATTTAATATTGTTATAAGTAAAACTTAAAATGTTCTACTGCATGTACTGTACATTATGAAACTTTTCAAATAGCTGATAAAGGAACTTTTCACAGAGTACTACTTGTTACACTGGTACAACTAGTAACAACTTTGTTTACTGAGAAACAATCACGTTTGTTTACTGAGAAACATGGGTACGAGCATGTCTGGTTGTGGAACCTGATGCGTAGAACTTGTTTGATGTTACAACAGCTACCTAGTGTATGCATTAATACATTATGCATTGATAATATCTAAATGGAAATAATGTATTAGAAAAAGAAAAAAATATTCCTTATAAACATTTTAGTACAAAAAAAAACAACATTAATTATACCAACTACTGTAATACTAATCAAGGTAGAGGTGAACTATATTACTTTACAGTGCACTTAATTTTAGTATTTAGTAGTAGCAGTCTGTAGCTATAGGGAAGAGACGAAAACATAGTAAGGCCTATCTCCCAAACTCACTTGGTTGTTAAATAATTTCTGATAAATGAACATGATTCTTAAACCATGATCCACGACTAGAAAGTATTGCTAAAACCATCCTCAACCGTATCAAAAAAAATGTTGTAAAATGTGTTAAATATCTCGATTTAAGTTTGTTAATGAATTAGTAGGAAATACATGGAGCATCTTTTATATTATGTAGGTGGAGTTAGACATCACCTTGGATAAGCAGCTGTTGTATGAGATAAGGACCCGAGCAGTTGCAATCATGCAGCGGGCACCTGCATTGACAGGTAGTTTTGTGTGTGCTATCAGGCTCCAATATTACTCTCATCCATACACTTTGGATCCACAGTGAAGTTCTCAGAGAACTTCAAAAGTGGATAGGCTATTTTATTTTTAACTTTTCACGTGTTTTACTAGAGCTACTACATTGTTAACGTGTTTGTTATTTTACGTAATATTTAAAATTACGTGTAATATTTCAAGATCAATACACATAATAATGTACTAGGACTTGGAACATCCATCCCTCTCTGTAAGACAAAATAATGTATTGTTTGATCCAATGGCTATACGCTTTAAAGAGGCAGATACTAATGACGTGGAAGTATGGAAATTGAACACAAATATACAATGAAAATATCTTGTAGGGCTTAACATATCAAAATTATATTTGAACATTAAGAAAAAAAAATAGAAATAATATCAGGGGGAAATCTCCAAAAGAATCATAATACCAAGATCAAGATGCTTACCAGTCAGGAAAATTGTACTAAATATCTATTCACCAATTATTTAGCAGACACAAGTATACATTATTAAGAAGCTAGCTTTTTTCCGTGCATAGCTACTTGATTAACATTGATACAGTATATTATTGTTTTTTGTTTATTTTGTGGAACTCGGCCTGCCAAAATACTGTAAAGCTCCATATGTGCATCTTGGCCTTAGGCCTTACCGCGCCTCTTAGACTGTATAACAATGAATTTTTTTCGTGGGGAAGTGGTGCCTATACAAATATAGCATTTTCTAAAATCTGTTGGTATAGTAGGAATGTAGGAAAAATGCTTTTAACCTGATACCCCACTTGGGTGTGTTTAATATTTTTTCATTTAATTTTTTTGTAACAGCTGATGTTTAATCAATAAAATAGCTTCATAAGAATAATATTAAAACATTAAAAGCCAGTAAAGTGAATAAAACCACGCCAGAACCCTTCCTGGGAGTAAACTCTACAACTTCCAATACTTTCATGGCGATGAGTGGTCTAGTAATTCATAAAGCGAAAACATACAAATATATATATATATATATATAAACTAGGAATTACAATACAATCACCTTAAATGACATTTTTATGACTTAGCTTAGGGTAAAGTTGGCAGTGATATCCTTCTTGTGTGTTGTGCACCTGCTGTTAATTGGTGGTTGCGGTAAGGGATTGTGTGGGCTCAGGAGCATTTACTCTTGGGGAAATATGAGGAAACTTAAAAACTCTCTTGTACGGTTAAAATGTCCCTGGTATTACTTGAAAACATTAATTATGTCGTTATTGCTACATTTTTAACTAACTAAATGCTATTTGAAAATTATAATCATCTCTGCTTAAGTGTTTTTTTTTTTTTATTATTATTTTATTTGGGGGGTGTAGATAAATATTATTTTGTTGTAATTGGATGAATGCCAAGGATCTATCGTACATAGAAACTTACCTTCTCCTCCAGCATGACCAGTTTATTGGAGATTATTATACATATAGTAGTCTGTCATTTGATAAATAAAAGCTGTTTCTCTTTAAGTTATTTATTACTAACAAATAATTTAATACTTTTAGTGCCCTATAAAGGAGGTTATGTCCCTTTCTATACCCCTACAGCTTTTTCTTACGGACGAAAATGCAAAAATACTAAAATAAATATGTCTAGTAAACATATTTACAGTCATGAAATATGCGCCTAAAACAATGTGTAGTTTTATGATATGAAGTAAGAAGCCAATGACAAAAATTTTAATAGGAAACTAAGTTCTGATAGATATGGACCATCACACATAACTCTCTCCAAACAGATTTCCAACATATAGTCAATGTTACTATAGAAATGGATATATATACATCGAACTAAAGTAGGATTTATCTGGAACACGTTTTCTTCAACCTTGTTCTTTATTTTAAAGGATGTGATGAATGGAATATGGGAAGACAATCCCTGAATGTTATTTTCCAGTCCCAATCAACGCTTAGCACTCTTTAAAGGCACAACTTCTTTAAACACAGTAATTGTACCTCTGTTAACGAAAAAAACACTAGTTTTAGAAATAAAAATTAGATATATATCCAAATGGAATAAAATTTTAAATTTATAAAAGACACCAAACAATAAAAATATTAACCATAACAACTTATTTCAAAGAACACTTAGAGCTGTTATTGATAACTATTTGGTAGTATATTAAGTATATAATTAGGTAAGTCGTTAAGTTTCATTAATACTCATTGAAAATATCATTATATTAAAACTAAGACACGTCAATGAAGCATCCTCCAAATTGTCGACTCCATGTTAAAACATGTCTCTGCGTTCATATCAGTTGAACCAAAAAAATATTTCCCTCAACGAAACCGCTAATGAGCTAACTTTTCCACTTAACTTGTGTACGAGTAAAGTAACTCAACTTCCTAATAGGGTAGTGTTTTCTCAGAATTAGGAGTTTTTTCATAATATTTTCGCACAACAAATTCACTTTTATCAAGACTCTCATTCATTTTTAAAACTAATTAATTGTTCATGTATGTTTGTTTTTAAATAGAATAATTAAGGGATAGTGTTTCTCTTCTCATAAATGTACAATTATTTTGTGAAAATAAATTACAAGTTGACTTTTTCAATACATATTTTATTTTTAAGTATATTAAACACTAGCGCACTTAGACGTTTTAAATACGTGTTATATCTTCTAATCTCACTTTCCAAGTGCATATAAAATTAATTCTGTACTAAACTTTAACTTTATTAAGTAAATCTAATTTAAGATTTTGTATGTGAATAAGCTATATGTGCTAATTTGTTTTACGCAAACCAGAACAATATAATATGTAAGGCTTCCATAGTTTTAGGTTACTAGGTATATGATGAATAAAATTCCTTGTCAAAATATAAATCAAAAACTATCTTTTGTTGAAAATATATAACATTTAGCACAAACACTTTTACATTATTTTCAATAAATGCATATATTTATGAAATAAAATATCAATAAGAAAATTTACAACAAGTATTGTAAGTAGTGTAACCTTATTAAATTTTTATCACTGAAGCTAAAACTAAGTTTACAAAATATAATTTTCACTTAAATAAACATGTATATACACTATACATTTAGTAACTGTAGACTATGTTAACATGTTGCCAAGTAGAAACAATAACGTTAATAGTACTGAAGTAGGCATGTACGCTAACAAGTAAACAATTATGTATCGTATCTTGTATAAGTACTGTATATTGACACCTCTACAAATTAATTTTACAAATTAAACCTATTATATTCCAATAACATTTTGATTTACATAAATAAATATTAAGATTTCTAACAATCATTTCTGTATTGATACCTATTGAAATATAAGTTTCCAAAGGTGCTGATGAATACATTATTATCCATTTACATTATAGCTGATAAAATATAGTCTAATACACTATTTTTAGTCCTTGAATTCTCAATTTATATTTTTAGGGTTATATCTTAGTATAAATTAATAAAAACCACTCCGAAAAATAAAATTAAAAAAAAAAACGCCAGTATATTCATATTCTAATTACTTTAGTATGAGAGTGTACCATTGACAGTACTGTCACTTCACGCTTCACCCCAGAACTTAGAAACTTAAAGTTGTGGAGACTACACGTAATAGTATAATTTATCAGTCCTCATAATAAAACTCATACATTTCTACATATGATATGTCGACACAACTTGTGTATAAATAAGGTGAATATGAATTATTATATTAGTGTATGATAAATGCGGATGACCTGTGTAGTCTGGTCACTAACTGAGTTTGCCTGATCCTCAGAAGGGTAATTTAATTATAGGGCAATTGGAAGGGCAACCACGGGACCTACATATTTACGTGGAATCCGAACCACGTAGTACTGTTCTGATTTTCAGCTGATTAACAAGCCTGAAACTCAGTTCTCTCCCCTAAACAACATCCGGACAATTACTACCTTACTAAATGTACACCCCAGACGTATCTAGTTGTGTCCTCACCGATAGCAACCATCGAGCGGACGCCTTAAGAGAACCGAGTATAGAACCTATCCTCTACAATTTCCTAACAATTTGTCCCAAAGTAAGCTGGGTTACAGCACTGCACCACTAATGCCAATATTTAATTGTTATAACAATGAACAGAACTGTAGTTGGTATGAGCACTACTAGATAGTTATTGGGTGTACGTCATGGGTAGTGAACCATAGTTCTGTTACTGTCCAGGAAAGACAATTAGAATCTAACTTCTAATTTTCCCGAACTTCAGACAAATATTGAGTTTTGGAATTTACGGTAAACTGTAGGCTATTTTTATAACTTGCCTTTTTATGATAAAAAAACAGCAGTGTTTTAGATTTACTAATATTTAATTGCAATAAAGACGACTCTACACAATACTTATGAGACACTCATACACTACTTATATATAATCATATTTGGAGTAACTAATAATGTATAAAGTACAATATATTTAAAATTATAGAAAGATTATAATATTACACGTATAAATAATTTAAACAATTCTCAAATTCTTTATTTCAATATTTAGTTATGTCTGAAGATGCCTACATTTGCTGAAAAAGGCATCACAAAAATAAATTATTTTATCGGAATATTTAAAAACTTTTATAATTCTTATTTAAAATACTTATCCAATAACGAACTCAAGGTAGAATAAAGATTACAAAAACTTTAAATTATTTTTCAATATAATATGTTTATAAAATAACACAACCTCAACCAATTCAGTAGTGTTGGCACCTCTTCATGTATTATAGGTTGGGTTAGAGTGAATGGATATTTTGTTTACTACCATTCCTAAGTCGTGTTCCGTGATTATGTGGGACATCGTTATCTTGTAATTTACCACATGCAATTTATTGCATGTGGCAATTGATTTAAATATTAAGTAGGCACATAAGTTAATCCCATTACATACAAACCTTAATGCCGAATACTATAGAAGCATCAATAAACAACTATTGAATAGTCAGTGGATATTTGATACAAAACAGTTGATGACGACATACTGACTTTACCTTTGGATACCTTGGCTCTATTTATAGACGATTTTGTCTTATACGTTTTAAAATATCAACTTAAATTTAACAAAATATTTAATTTTATATGGAATAATTATGTGTTTAAAATCATAATATGAAGACAAAACGTGTTTATTTTATCGTCTTTCAAATGTGGTAAAAACTTATTAATGAATCAGCAAAGTTCATTATTATGTTTTTCATTATAATCTTTAATCTCACACTGCTCATAAAATTGATAATTGATACAATGTTAACTAGTTTGATTTTTTGACTTCTTTGTAAGTATAACTTTAAAGTAGGGACAAGAAAAGTCTTCAAGTGATTTAGAAATCAGATTTATATTATTACTACTCAGTAAAATTTCTATCATAACAGAGTAGGGTAAAGATTGTTCGATATAGATATCATAAATATTTGTATAAGAACTGGTTTGTATGGCTGGATGTGGCTTGTTACTGACAAGTCGTTCTTGTTAAAAACCACTTGTGTCTCTAAGGGCAACTTGTCACCGTCACTCGAAGTCAACTCCAGCGCCAATTTACTTATCCATGGAGTCATTTTCAAAGATTTGGAATAATTTTTGTTGAATAACTTTATCATAATTTTACGTACTAATCATATAGATAAAAATTAATATGGAACTTCATTCAAGATTATTTCAACATTTTTACAGTTATGTTCGGCCAAATTCAAGAATTAAAAAGTCTTCTTTTTTACGGGACGGGAAGTGTTTGATAGTATATGAGTCGTCATACAACACAAAATCTCTCTCGATTGTTGATTGTGGAAAATAATATTAATACATGCTTTTCTTTTTTAAAGATGTTAAATATTTAAGATATATTCTTAATACTAAAAAAGGAAGAATATGTACATATACCAGGTTTTTCCTTTGTACGTTACGGGCACGGACACAGAATGTAAAATACAAACTGTCTGTACAAAATACGGACGTAATGCAACACTATCGGAAATGGATGGATTGATTTTTATTAAATGTTGTATATTGGTGTATTTAGCCAATATCTATTTGTTAAATGTTTTGTATGTTTAGTTTTAGTTTATTTTAATGGAAAACAAAATACAAAAGTGATACTTTCAAAAACGTCTTTAACGGTTTGATTGAATTTTCAGGAAGAATGAGAGTTAAAAATAAACTATTTTATTAAAAACCACATGTTCTTAATTTTAATACTTTTTAGTTATTACAACTTTTACTGGAAAAACATTAACAAAATTACATTATCCAACAATTTTAATTAGATTTTCAGTAATTATGTAAATAACATTTAAAAATATTTTAGCCACAATCTTCAGTCACAACTCAGCTTGTTGAAAATTGTTTACATAAAGTCTGGCTATATTATTAGTTAAACAGCTGTTTTTAAACATTATTTTTTAAACAATCTAATATAACAAAGGGAAAGAGAAACACTTTGTGCTAGTTAACCAGTACCATTTATTTATTTTATGTAATCATTAGCAAATCTAGGAATTTGAACTTGTTAAGTTTCCTATCTAGAGGTTTATTTAGTTTATCGCTTATTATTGAGTCTTGAAAACTTTGTTTTTGGGGAGTCTAATGTCTGTATTCAGCCTTAAAATAAACAAATTAAAAAAAATCACGTATAACATTTTAGAAATTTCCTTGTAACTTATTTGGATGAATAATGATTATGAGTATGTAAGGGTTTTTTAAGTCATGAAAATGCAGGTATATTTAGTTTTGATAAATAAAAAATAAAGGAAAACGTTTTGTTGCCGTTGAATGTCATTGTTGGACCTGAACAAAGGAAACTTTTAATAAAACATTACAAAAACATTTTAAAATCAAAACTTTACCCAAATGATGTATCCCAAAATTAAATTATTTCTAAACGTTTGTATTATGTATTTTTATATCAAATATCACCTTTTCCTTGTGTTATATTTTTCTTAAGTTAAATATATTAAATGATGTACATAGCTAAAATAGAGTTAGCTCCTTATTTACATATATAAATCAACTATAATAATTACGTATAAAACAAGTTTTAGTATGTCATGCGTCAGTCATTCAACTCACCCAAAAATATAAATAAAAAGGGATATCTGAGTCAGTAACCTTCATATATAAATTATTCACTCACTACCAGTAACTTGGTCGAGCTATTTCACCAGTTAATATTAAAATGTTATTGACGTATGGTGGTAAAAAAAAATATGTATATGTGTGTGTGTGTGTGTGTGTGTGTGTGTGTGTGTGTGTGTGTGTGTGTGTGTGTGTTTGTTACACAGCACAAATTTATTATTAATATGTAAGTATAAGACTCTAAAAACGATACTTCTTTGAAGAACCTTTCTGCCACGAGTACGGTAAACTGGATTGATCAAAGTTCATCACCATATTGCATGTACGTTTGCCTACTTGTAGTTTTAGAATATTTTAAAATTTCTAAAAACATTGTTCTTCCTCACCCAGTTTCTCCACCTGTTATACCACTAAAACTTACTTATGTGTGTTAATTTTGTTAGTTGAACTGATTTTAATAACCCAATGTTGTTTTCTTATGCTCATTACATCTGCTAAACTACCTGATAAATTTAAATGATAAAATTGACTTACAAAAATACGTGATTATTATTTATTTCAACAATTACCCATGTTATAATTAAAGTATATATTTTCTGGTGACCTGATTATATTTCAAAATGTCGAAATGAAAAGAATTTATTTACTAACATTGTTTAATACCTCTTATATTGTTCAAGATATTCATTTTATTTAAACTTCAGTTGTATTCCTTAAATTGTAATAATATAAGTTTTGTACACTTAAATGTTTTGGGTGTTTTTTAAAATGCCTTCGTTAATTTACAGTTATTCAAACACCAATCATAATATTAGTTACGTGATCAATTTTTATATTATTTTTCTTTTAATTACATAATAGATACGTTATTCGTTTACTGATGTTTACAATGTTAGGTAAATTTAATCGTTGATATTCATTTTCTGAGGAAACATTTCACTTATGTGAAAAATGTAGTCATCATTATTGAACTTACTTGAGCTAGTCAAATACAATTACATTCTGACCGGAATCTTTACTTTAACATAATAAATCTTTATGATAGTGCTTCAAAATCATGCCTTACATTTAATAATATACACTGGAAGGATATATGCTTTTTTAATTATTTATTTATTACATAATACATTATTACATTTTTTTATATTTATTATAATATTTCATACAATTGTGTAGTATTAGGAGTAAAGAATCCATCTGACGATTCCACATAAAAGAGCTCTGAACACTAACAATCTAAATAACAAACAAGAATAAATGTTGGAGATTGTTTAATATATAATTATACATTATTTATTCATTTAAGGACTAGAATTTTTTATTTAAAAAGTATATGCAATTTTATTGTCTACAATTATAATTTAATAGTCATACGATTAAAACAGTTAGCTCAATGAAGTTTATTAAAAATTTTAATGTAAAAATAAACTCTTATCTATGAAAGAATATAAGAAAATGTAATATTATATCAACTAAGACGTTTATTGAGTACAATAGTGTAGTGTATATGTGTATTCCTTATAAAAATTAATCATAACGTTAATCATAGTATAAATTTCCAAAATTAGGTTCAAGGGTTTCATTTTAATTAGGTTCATCAAACACGTATAAAGGCAAGAAAAATGTCTTTTTTAGTGAAATATATTGATATAAATAGCAAAATTCGATTATCATATTTAATTAATTTGAAATTTTTTACTTTCCATTTTATTCATTTTGTACTAATTTAATATTGATGTTAAAGTTTTTTTTTTTAATTTTGCCAGAAGTAAGTTGAAAAATGTGAGGAAAATATTTATATATTCGTGGACAGTATTTAATAGGTTCTGTCGCAAGTTTAGACTTTATAATATGTATTTTTTGTGTTTTGTAAATATTTTATTTTAAAATTTAATCAGAGAATACCTTATATCACACGTATCACTATACGTTGCCACATTACTTTGTGTGATTGTGAAGAGTCCATCATGTACACACGGGATGAGTGAGAGTCCATCACGTACACACACGAGATAAGTGAGAGTCCATCACGTACACACGGTATAAAGAGAGTCCATTATGTACACATGGGATAAGTGAGTCCATCACGCCACTGCACGTTATTGACGGGTTAGGCGAGAGTCCATCATATACACATAGGGTAAGTGAGAGTCCATCATGTACACATGAGTTAAGTGAGAGTCCATCATGTACACATGGGGTAAGTGAGATTCCATCATGAACACATGGGGTAAGTGAGAGTCCATCATGTACACATGGGGTAAGTGAGATTCCATCATGAACACATGGGGTAAGTGAGAGTCCATCATGTACACATGAGTTAAGTGAAAGTCCATCATGTACACATGGGGTGAGTGAGAGTGCATCATGTACACACGGGGCAAGTCAGAGTCCATAGTGAACTTGGGCTGAGTGAGGTAAATGTTGTACGTAGTTGGGCATGGCAGGGTTGGAGTAGTTATGGATATTAATACAAACTCTTTATGTTTAATAAACTGTTTTTCGTGATCATTATCTTCATGTCCGAGAGATTTTTGTAATTTATTTAGTAGTGGAACTAATAGTTTCAGATATGTATCATATGTACCATATCAAAACAAAATTATGTTTTATCTGCATAAATTGTCTATTTAACACTGTATTAAGTAATGCAAGTCAAGCATTAAAAAATTATATACTTTTTATAATTACTCAACGCTCTAAGCTAACTAAGTTTCTAAGTACTGAAAGTTGTGTGTTTTCTACGCCAACAAGGGAAGGTTGAGGGTTATAAACTTCACCTCTTAGATTCAGGTGTTAATGTTCCAAAACATTTTATATATTCTTATAGTACGTTTTCAAAGAAAAAAACGGCTTTTGCAAGAACGTATTATTTATTTTATTTTAAATTTTTTTACTATTTATTATTGGAATGGCATAGTAGAACTTTAAATATTTAAATGTAGTGGGATATCTTAAGAAACGTTTTTATCATTTAATTAGGTTTACCATACAGAAAATTAACTTCAATTAAATATTTTTTCCCCAATATTCATATAGGTAGTTTCATAAGATTGGCAAATAGAAAATATTTAGTTGAACTAAAATCACTATGCATACTTTTTTAGTACTACCAAAGCCGTCTACAGACGATTACGAGTCCCGACATCTCCCCGAAGGGTCGACCCAGGTTTTAAGCCGCGACCAGTAAGGACACAGACAGTTAATAGCATTCCATAAACTAGTATTTTTATATAACATGTATGTGAACATATAATTTGGTTTACCATACAGAAATATAGCTCAAGTTCAAAATTTAATTTTCTCAATATCCATTAAGGTTGTTTCATAAGGTTAGGAAATAGGAAGTGTTTTGTTGAACTAAAATCATTACGCATACTGGTAACTAGTAATGTTATATAATATTCAACACTAATAATTTAATGTAATTAATTGATAGCTTTGACTATATATTCTATATTTACTAATTTTAATGGTTTTATTAGGGTGTTTTTTTTTTAATTTATAAAGCTAAATTAAAACTTATATAAATAATAGTATTCGTAAACGTGGAATAACGTATATTAATATTGTATGCCATTAAAATTAATCACAAGAGCTTATTTCGTCTATTAATTTAAGTTCTATTTGAGGAGAAGTATGTAAAGATCTAAACATTTGACCGTGAACCTACAGAAATAAATATGCAGAGTAATGTTTCCTATTTTTTTTTTTTTTTTTTTTTTTTAGAGTTTCTAAAAATATAATAATCTTTATTTTTCCAAAAAACACAAAATTAAAAATTTACAAACAATACAATAAATATAATATCTAATACTAAGATTTTTGTGGCATAACATATGCCTTGTGCTCAGGCTGACCAACGAGTATACAGTATTGAACAGAATTTCATTCACTGATTATTAAAAAAATACTAGATAAAAGTTAAGTAAGAATAAAGTGTTTTTTACTTGATCAGTAATTAAAGGTTGTGTTGTTGGAAAATTAAACCTACAAGGCAAGGCCTGTTTGGAGGAAATATATAAAATAATTATTCAATTTGTTGCAATCTATGTAATAGGAGAATTTAAATATATAGTAACGTAAGGCTTTATTGTATAATTTACGGCTTTTAACGAAATTTACTGTAACTCCCATTTAAAAATACAATAATTTTACCCAAGCATATTTATTAACAAAAAGTAAAAAGGAAAAAACACTTTATTGCAGACCACATTCAAGAATACGATTTTATGGTGTAGATATAATATAAATACCTTATGATCCTATACTAAAACACATGTAAACAAAAACATAAAAAAATATTTACATCAACACTTCATGAATAAATATTTTTATATATTTATGTGAATATAAATGTATTCATGAAAAAAATATTTTCATGAACAATATTAGTAAAAGTAAAACTTATTTCATTGACCTACAACTCATTAGTCATATTAGGTATAACAAATATTTATCACAAAAAACAATAATTACTATTTACTGGCAAGAAAGATGAATATCCTAAAAAAGAGACGGATGCAGTGAGAAGTAATTGAATGGGGGCTAAAGTTGAAGTAAGTTTAAACTTGGAAAAAACATTCAATAAAGACCTAACGATTTGACGAACGTAATTTAAAGTTTTTCAAGATGTTTACTTTCAAATATACTGGTTATATTATTTTATAACGTATTCACCAATCAAGTTACAAAAGCAAGTTATAATTTTATAAATAACCTTGTTTTTTCACACCAAATATTTAGTTAATTAAATCATAACATATTTATGGAATACATAAAACATATATGAACGTTAATATTAATTTTTTAAATACAAATTATTTAACTTATTAAAAACTGCTTTAATATCAATATCCTTTTCAACTTGTTTTATCGTAAATCAGATGGAGAAATATTTTGTCAGTATGTACTTAAATAGCATGAATTTGTTTATAAAACCATACATAAATTAGTAAAAGTTCAAATCTGTTGATATATATATACATGGTTCTTTTTATAATTTAATTGCCGTTTCATGAGCAAAAATATCAATAAAAAAATACCATTTACAAAATAGTACCGAACCCAAAATCAAAATTATTACGTAATAAAATCTATTTCCTATGTATATGGGCTAAATGGATTCTTACAATTGTATTACTTATAATGGAATAAAAAGATGTATGTAAACTATCAACAATTTATTTGATAAAATAACAAACAAATTTTTTTAAATCATGTTTTTATTATTTCATAATTTTAACTATCTAAATTTTCATAAGATTTCATAAGTTCTGCTAGTTCTTTTCCGTTTGTTTAAATTATTATATATAGAAGTTTTACTCATTATATTTGACCTCTTTTCGCAACACATGAAAAGGAAAACTAATAATACATAAACAAACGAAAATATTATTGAGTTTAATATTTAATAGGCCTATTAATTATTAAATAGGCTATTTATATTTTTATACCCAAATAGAATAACTTTCAACTCTTTTATCTTGTGTTATGTTGTCTCAACAAGTTTCTGGTATTAGTCCCTTTATAGTAGTGATAACTTTATATTTACCAATCTCCGAACATAGTATCAAAAAGCAATAAACATAGCAGAAGTTATTTATTCTGATTTTTTTATGCAACAGAATAAATAACTTGTTAATGATATAACAACAGAATAGTGGGTTCAACTAAAGTTCGATCAAGTTTTGAATGTAGCCTATTATGTAAATATGTAATACAAATTAAAAAGCTGCTTTATAGAGATATTATAAACAAACATAATTGCAATATGTAAAAAAATTAAATAATATTGTTTTAATGTACCCATGCAATCATAATCCATCTCCCTCAATATAGTGAAGATATAGGTGCTGATTTAGTATGGCGAGTGTAGTAAAATTCTAAAGCATGTAATTTTAGACTAATTTCCTTCAAACTGATAAGCCCTTTCCTTAAGCCTAGTCCCCTTTGGAAACAATATTTACAAACAGTTTATAAACTGTTTTGAGACTACATACAGACATAAATGTTTATCATTCATTTGTGTCCACACCACAAACAGTGTTTCATAATATGTGGACTGCAGAAGACGGTCTTTTAGAATATTCTAGTTTATATTCAATCTTATACAATGAGGCTAAATTATCTAAGAAATGCGGTGGACTAGTAGATTTCTTCAACCGTATTAGAACCTACCAATTTTCTTGGCTGAACCTCCATTGTTTTCTCATGCAATGCTTTGTGTTCACATCGAAATTGTATTTTCAAAACTTTTATATTTGTGTCTATTTCATCGATTCTTACATCAAAAACCAGCATGATTTCCTTTAAGGCGTAACGTTCCTCATCCTTGTTCTTCTAACCTGGACAAGTTATGTCCTACAAAACTCTACGGGAATGAAACTCTTCTATTATTTATTTTTGAAACCTGTTCATGGTTCCAGGCAGTAGTACACATCTTGAATGGTTAAGAATTTTAGTGCACACTTGCAAGCCCACCTGGAAACAAAGCTGAAACTCGATGACTTGTTTAAGCTTCCATTTCCGTTCCAATTTCGTCATCTAGGCGGAACATGGTTGTGTGTTTTCCAGTTGGTTTTTAAAACAGAAAACACTGTTTCATAGTCCCAGAAACATGATTAAATGATTGCAAATGGTTGGAAAAAGTTCATAAAACATTACAAAAACATCACTGAAACAACACAAAAACAATTAAACAGTTGAAAAACAGTTTGCAAATACAGTTTCCGGAAACATATTTGTAAGTGGGGACTAGGCTTCAGTTCTCTATGTTGCTTAACACACGAATTATGCCAAAAATACCACAGTGATAGTTCTCAAATGTAAAGGGGTGGCCTCCTGGAAGGAAACCATTCAAGGTAGACCATTTGGTTGCTAAAATGGCTGATAATAGAGCCTTAACGTACAATATTCTCAATATGTATCCCCTAACTACCTGGACTACTGCACTACACCTTAGAGCTATTTTATAGTTTAAGTCAAGACTGTTCAAGATGAACATAGAATACTTAAATGTTATTGCTCGTAGCTTATGTTATCTACTACATACATATTTTCCATTCTACTGTTAGTGAATTCATAGAGTAATTGTAAAATGTGTTTATGTGATTGTGTTGATATATATTGAATTGTTACAGTGTGTTTGCATGTACAAATAATGTTGAAATTAAAGAGGCTAGTTAAAATAATGTTTCCAGTTCTTTATAATGCTATCTCTAATTACAGATATAACAATATACTATCACCATCAAATAAATTGTGGGAAAGAAACAAAGGCAGCTGGTAATATTGCAACAAATGTACTAAATATTGTCTATAATCCTTAGGTAATATTTCATTAATAGTTTCTCAAAGACCATTGGCTCTAATGGAGTAGCAGTAATTATATAAAGGCACCATAAAGTAACCTAAGTACTGGAAGTTGTGTGCTTATAACGTAAACTTGAGAGAGCAGAGAAGTTTGCACATCAGCGTCCGGCTTTCACTATAATGTACTTAAAGTGTTTTGAGTGATCAGAAGCCATCAATACCTAACGAGTATGACTGGCCAAACAATATATGATCTTAAAGCATAATTGGTTCTTTGTTTGTACACATTTTTAGGTAAACGTTTAAACTGAACACAGCTTATAGATATGTACTCGATTATTTTAAAGTATAATTAAAAGTAAAGAATTCCATAGAACTGTTATAATTTTCATTAATATTTAATAATTTATGGACATTAATCGTATGGGACATATAATTTTCTTACGATATTAGTAATTATACTTATTTTAATAAGAATCATTTTAGAGGATTTATGTATAGTAATATATAGCTGTATAAGTTTTATTGTTTTATTTATTTATTTTTTTTGTATCATCCTTCTTCTTTAGTTCAAGATTAACCTTATTATTGAAGTTGACAGTGAGAAGTTGGTAATAATTAATAGAGGTAAATACTCGTACTACGTTATTTAGATTGAATATGACATAATTATGCATTTTGAAATCAAAATGTTTTAATAGTTAAAAATTTACTATTAATAAGGAAAAAGATACTTGTACTCTTGTTATACAAAATTTTTGAATTTATATTATGGTGATAACAAAATGATTGATAAATGTTTAAGGGTAAATGTAGTTTAAAATTAAATTCTATTATGATCTAAGAATAAAAATGAGATATATCTCATACGTAAAGATACTTTACTAAACATTCTTAACTAAGTTATTACTGCAAAAATAAATACTATAAGTAAAAAGTATAAATAAACACGTCTTGTTAATAAGTAAACCTATCACGATTGTCAACCAATATACATACAGATATGCTTACTATATCCTGTTATTTTTTATTTATTTATTTTTTAAAGTATTGCTTAGTGTACTTGAAAATACATATTCAAGTACTTGGTTTGTAAAGTACCCCTAGTTGTCAACTGTAAAATACAATTATCTAATTTAAAGTACAAAAAGATAAGTTTTAAGCAAAATTATTTTTAACATATTATAATGTAACATAATATAATGTATTACATTATTGTAGGGTAGTAATCTATAAATATCTCATTGCATAAAAGAATTTTAAAGACATATGTCTTCTTGGATATTTATTTTTGTATTATTTAATATATAGCAAAAAGTGTTCCCGGAAATAAAAACTATCTCTAAGTTTAAAACGTTCTTCCTTAATAACAGTTGTTTCAGACAGCGTTGAACCACTGTTTCACTGACAATATGATTTTCAGTTTGATAAAAGTTCTCATTGTTTCCTTGTTATGATAAAAAAAGTCTAGATTGGGTTTAAGACATAAATTGTACCGCTGAATATAAAAATGTTAGAAAGAGCTTTTTTTCATTGCATGGTTCCACAATATCTATGTTAACGCTGATTTCGGTTCACACTTTATATTCAAGCGTTCCACTCATTGAATATAAATGCCACATGTAAACTCCGTACATGTCTGTAGCCCTCGTTAGCTGTATATTGTACAGCGCCGAGTTTGTAAAGTTAAGGTTTTCCATCAAACAACCGTTTAAACAATTAACAACGAGCGATCCACGTCTCCACCGCCAACAAACGAAGCACAAGTATTTACCCCGGACGTATTGTACGTTGCGTTCGATGTATTGTAACAGGATATTCATTATACCATTGTTCTGTGTTTGTACGGAGACAATACAATAGAAAAAATAGTCATCTGCAACCACCTTATGACTCAGAATTTTTACAAAAAATACTACGTATTTAGTGTAGTAATACTGTAAAGTAAATAAAAAGATTTCATAGTTTAATTAGCGTGTATAAATAAATTGTAGCAAGGAAAGCTTATCTGGTCAGAATCCAAAGTAATGCCATTGGCTTTATACACAAATAGATTTCCCATGCAATATTAAATTTGGAGTCTCAAAATATCAGCTGTTTTTGTGGTCCATTGTTGAGCACAAGTGTAGTCCCATGTAAATGTAATGCAGTTTAAATCAGCTGTTGTTGCGGGCCACACAAATTAACAAAATTACTGCCACAAATATTCCTAATAAATGGTTTATCTATTGTAGGTTTATATAATCAAGGGTAATATTGTTTCAGGAGTGTATTGTTTTCCTTTAAGAATAACAATAAATGTACCTTTATGAAGTGTTATCTGTAAAAGGCACAGATCATTTTAGCACTACATATCTCCCTAGTTTGTGCACTTTCACATGAAATAAATAATTTTTTGATTTACGTTAAATTAACTTTAGAAAGCTGGACTCATTTGCATTGGTTTAAAAGAACAGATTATTGTTTGTTAAACGTATTTACATTTTGTTAATAATCTAAAGTAAATTGCAGTAACAAATAAAATGTCTCATTATAGTGTTATATAAACTACTTCACAATTTATCAATCATATTATAGTGAGTATTACTTAATCAAGTTATGAAGGGTCATTAATTCTTCCTTACGTAAATTGTGTCATCAAAGACTCTTTAACAATTTACTACTATGACAATATAATGCGATATTATTACACCCTTATAACGGTTTAGTTGTTCGTTTACAAAAAGTTCAACAATGTTCTTTACAACTAAAACTGACAAAATAGGCCATTATATAGAAAACAAAAACCGACAATAATTATACTATATGTTATGTCTTCCGTCTATAGTGGTTTGTAAAGGAAAGTATAATTTGTATCCATTTCATGAAATTAATAAAAAATATGTATTAATTTTTTCATAACAATAAAATTCGTCATTTATATATCTTCTTTTCATAAATACGTTTATTATAATTACACTCATATAGAAAAAAACCCGTCAGTTGATAATATCGTGTTTATAATATTGTTGTAAATTTGTACTTATTGTGTCACTAAAAAACCTGACTAAACTTCAGCAATAGCACAATACAAAACTGAACAAATGCTATGGATCTCTTGAAGAGCATTAAACACGTGAACTGCCAATAACGGCATGATAATACTGAAATACCCGAAAGATGACCGTTGACGTACAGATAACTTTAAGAAATTTGGGAGTAAATGTAGTTTAATAGTGAAGTTTAATATTTTATATTTTTTTTATTACTTCAGATTACAGTGTAATCCACGATAGATACAATAATGATTATAACAAACTCAATAACCCACTATTAAATACAAATTTACAAAACAAATACTTTTTAATTATGTTGGAAATTCATTATTCATAATAATTTAATAGCTATAAAACATTTAAATTGCGTGGAATTTTTTTTCGTAATGAAAATATATATTCCTCATATTATGTTTGAACTCTCAACAGAATGTTGTTTGGACTCTGCTAATTTTTTATACACAATATCTGAGAAAAATGGTGAAATGACAGACTTTTCTAAATTTTGTTCATATAGATACAATATAAAAGTATACTTAAGCTGTAAAAGAACTCATTGTCCACCAAAGAAATTGGCATGAGTGTAGCTTTTGTATACGTACTTGCCTGTTTATCAGT
The DNA here is from genome assembly GCA_035578905.1 of Stictocephala bisonia. Lineage (NCBI taxonomy): Eukaryota > Metazoa > Arthropoda > Insecta > Hemiptera > Membracidae > Stictocephala > Stictocephala bisonia. The sequence goes on along the minus strand of JAQJVL010001063.1, from coordinate 165,633 downwards.
CAATACTGTTTGTTGTGTTTGTGTTTACCTGGAACATCGTTAAAATAAATTATTAAATAAGTAGTATTTTACATTCATCTTAAGGCTATAGTAATTGGATTACCCAAGAGGTTTGTCCTAATAATCTCAATTTATGTTATGTAATTTATACGGAAAACTCAGTCCAAGTTCAATTTGCAGTTTATCTCATAGCCCAAGTTTCATTAACTCTGCTTCATTATAATTGTCTTATATACCAGGTTAAGTCTACTCAGCATATAAAGGGTTGGACAAAATTCTGGAATATATTATTAATTTCAAAACCATTTAAGAAAATGTAATAAAACTTTGTAGTTATGTACATGTCCCTATACCAAACAAATGGACATATTTTACTTGTTTGTTGCATATCCAGGGCAAGGACCATGAAGGAAGTCTTAAAAATTTTAAATGTAACCCTACCTCGTGTTTTACCTCATTTTAAAGTTATTTGTTTTTACATTACAAAAGTGCCAATTTGAGGTCAAAAGGATGACCCATGCAAAAAATACAGCGATTCAAAGAATATAAAATCATATTACTAATTATTTCAGTTATACGGCTGTTTATTTAACAGTTCAGGTCTCTTTTGCTGAGTATGTTTTTGATTGGTAACAATCGTAACAAACAACAGAATAAACATTGATATGCTATTTAACTAAGATAAAAATGAGAAACATTCATTAAAAACACTTTTGACAGTAGGTTTATCTAAAAATAGTTTAAGAATATTATTATAATAATTTGTTACTTATTTTTGTGAAATTAATTTCTCATATTAAGTCAGATAAATTGTATCTTTACACAGCAATAGATAATAGTTATTTTCTATTTATTTAATAGCAGTGTTATTTAACAGCAGTGTCATAACACTAAATTCTTTGGGAGGCTGTTTTCTGACTTGGGCATCCTTTCGAACTCAGGTTTGCACTCTTGTTTTTTTACAAAAACCTTTTAAATGTGGTATAGCTCAAAGTAGGCTTACATTTAAAATGTTTAAGACTTCCCTAATTGGCCATCCTATGGCTATGTAAAAAGTAAGGAAAATATGACTATAAATGTTTGGTATAGGCATGTACATAACTGCAAATTTACATTACATTTCTTTTAATGGTTTTGAAATATATTCCAGACTTTTTCCCAACCCTGTATATGTTTAACTCTTGAACCAGTTCACGTTAGCTTTGCATAAGTTGTTTGTCTTATGGCCCACTTTTTGTTAAGTATGCATAGATATAAATGCCTCGTGGTCTCTGTTGTTTTACATCTGTCCGTCTCTTGGCTCAGATAATGTCAACTCTACATAAATATTTTTTTTTCTCGTGGGCCAGCTCACGTCATTTTTGAATAAGTTGTTTGTCTCTTGCCCAAATTATATAAACTATACATAAATAAGCTTGACTCGTTGTCCAGTTTACGTTACCTTTGCATGAGTTATTTGTCTCATTTCTCAGATTATGTCAAATATGCATAGATATATTTGATTTATGGGCCAGATCCGTTACCTCTGTCTAAGTTATTTGTCTCCTTTGTCTAAGTTGTTTGTCTAGTGGTGCATAGTACGTAAACTCTGTATTAGCATGGCTGTACCATAAACCATGTTACATTAACTCAGGTAAGCATATTTGATTTTGGGTCCAGTATTCATACGTACAGTAAATACGTAACTTCTTATGGCTCAGACCTCGTAAAGTCTAATACCCGTAAGGATTATATATATTACTAGTTTGTTAATTAGAGTTGTAGTTTGTAGTTTTAGTGAGTTAATTGTAGTAATTGTATGTAATATTATGTGTATTATACTGATATATCAGCTCTAATAATAACACGTGTATCAATAAATTATAAACATTTATATGTAAATGTTCAATTTTCATACGTCTGGTGTTAGGTTTAATTCTATATGTTATCCCTTAAATTAACTGTATTTAATGGTACTAAACCAACTGTACTTACACAAGAAACCAACTTAAGATATTTATTTTTTTAATTATATTTAGTCACCGACTTGCATTATTGTAATTGAATAATACGATATTTGATAATATTTAATTGCAATCCTATCGTGTAACAAATAATCGCTGTTTTTAAGGTAAACAATCCATAATAATACTATTAGTGACTAATAGTTAAATTATGGACTTATTTGTGTATATTTTTTATATTTCAACAAATAAATTCACTAATTTGATATTTTTACTTAAGATACATTTTTGCTTTTTAAGTTAATTTTTTTTTAAAGAGATGAATTATAGCGAATGTTCATTTGTAATTTCCTACAAAGCTTGTAGGGAATTTCACCAAGAAAGTGTCAAATAAATAATTACCTTTTCCTTATTTAATTCCTAAAAATCTCACAAGTTTGAATTACATATGATTAAACGAGACTTTGACACACTTCTATGTCTATTTATATGCAAATAACCTGCACTTTCTTGTGTCTGACATGTAAATAACTCCAAGGAAACAGAATAAAGCACATAATGGAAATGTAGCAAGTAATCAGTGAAGCAAAGTATAATTGTATTATATATGGAGTTAATTAAACTTCAATCTAAATAACTTTTTAGTGATTTTAATATTAAATCTGCTGTTCCCACTTTATTGAGTATAAAACTGTAAATACATATTGTGTATTTCATAAAACGTGTCGGTTTGTAGTAAATAAATATATGTTAAGTTTTTAAAGAAACAAATTTAGAATGATAATATCAGTTTATGAATATTGAAAACGTCACAACACATTTAAACTATTAAAACGTTAAAGCTACTGGACAAATACGTGGAGTCACCTAATTAATGTATTAATTAACTTACACCTCAATTTGGTAATCAGGTTAAATCATCCTTCAAACGTAAAGCTTGAATATTCAATAGCAAATATAAATAATATCAGTTAAGTGATAAATATTATCAATCAAAATGAATTAATAAACAACATACGTTATAGTGATCGTTTCATTAAATTACAATCATAGCACAAAATATTTTATTTTTTATTTAGACGAAATTAGTTAATCTTTACCTATTCATTTAATATATATTAAAATAAACATTTCTCTTACTGTACCATTTAAATTTTATCACGGTGACTTCAAACGTAAACCAAATTTTAAATAAAATGCTTAAACAATATTTTTTGATCTTGGAGTACTCTAGTTCATTTCTGAGTAAAAAACTCTGCTACGTAATGTCCTATGGGCCTTAATTCATTACTAAAAATATAGTTTTAATGTTTTGAAATCTCTAACGAATCGCAAAATGTTGGATAGTATTTGCTAGTTATATTAAAAGATTTTTTTGACTGTACTCTTTAAAGTTATAGGTCCATATTTTAATTTAAAATCTTTACTGGTGCTATGTAATCAAGCAATCAAAATAAAAACAAACAATATATTTTTTCCCATAGTGACAATTCAAAATCTTAATAAAGTTTTGTAATAATAAATCAACAAAAAAGAATGTTTTGTATATATGGATTTCCTTCCTTCCCACTCATTATATAGATATTAACTTATTATTGTTAGATATATTAAATTAAAAGACCCAAATACTATAGATTCTACTTTATACAATAAAAAGGTAACAACAGGTAGATTTTCCGAAGCAAAATTAGGTAATTGAGAAAGGGATGTTTATAGAGAGCATATATTTGCTCTCGTTTACCTAAAAATTACATGTTGATGTTAGGCCATGTATGAAGTTACTTTTATGAATTCTGTAAACACCCTTATTTTTTTTTAAATATCATCCAAGTCTTCGTTATAAAGATACAAAGATTTTCGGTTTCAAGTTTAGGTTGGCGGGTAGGTCATCATCACTATTGGGTGGCCGGGTGGTTATATTTCTGAGTTTTGTCGATACAGCCTGCAGAAAGAAGGTTTTGCATATTAGTTACTGATACACTTAAGTTTGAGGTTGTCCATCTATTATCATTCTGCACAGAAGGATTGTGTGAGTTTGTTGCAGTCAGGTCTGAAATGTATACTCAACAGAATTTCTTTTTGGTGGTCTGCTTATCACACTCATTCATCCATTACATTCGCCCATATCTCTAGGACTCTAGTCTTTATCATTAATCAATTAAAGTGTAACAATGCATTTTCTATTTTATTAATGAAATATTTTTATGAATTAAAATTGAATTTTTGTTCAAAATTCGAGATGTATATTGTAAAATTATATCATTATTAATAGCTAGGGGGTACAGTCCTTAACCAAATCGAGATAAAAAATTAACATGAATGTTTGTAATATCCTGAGAAAATTTAACAGAACAAACTAGCAGACCATCTAATTTAATGTAGATCCAAATAAACATCAACACCTAAAGGCCGTCACGCGATCCTTAACTCAACATGCGATTCTCGGAATGGCAGTCATGTCAGGAGCCGGAGTAAACTTTATTTATTAGAGTAATTTAGTAGTTTATTTTGGACTAATGTAATTTCCTCTATTTTAAGTTCTTGGTGATTTAATTTAAAATAAATTATATGAAACGCATTTTTGTAAATTTTATACAACCGAACATTATGTTAATACTAGTAAGTTTTGTAACCTTACTAACACATTTCGGTGATAAAAACAAACTTTTAGTATGCAGTTTAAGGATTTGTTTTTCTGGGTACAACTTTTATTTATAATTTTGGTTCAAATATATCATAGCATTTCGGCCTTAGACTTTCAGGATATTAAAAAGGCTAATAGAAAAATTCGTTACCTGGTACTCTGATTAAATTGATCGTTATGAGCCATAGAACACATAACCTTATCATACTCAAGAACAATAATTTCATTGAATCCATCAATATAATATTTATATCTAGTCCAAATTTAATATTTACTTTCCAATCAATGCTTTGAATTGTAATCAATTATTCTAGATTTAAAACTCATTATTGTCTTTTCATAGTAGGTATCAATTATAAATATTAAATGTTTATAAAACTCACATTTTCACAAATATTTCACATTATTTATACTCATTTTAATAATTTTTTACCTATAAAATAAATATTACTTTGGTAGTATTGGTGTAATTAGAGATTGAAGTGTACAATAGGTGTCTGGTAGATAACAGCATCTCACCCGTATTTGGGTGATTTAAGCTATGATTTCATAGGAAGAGTAAAACTAGTGAGTTTTTTAATGGTGCTATATTGAAAAAGATTGTATTTGTTTGACAATAGTCTCACAAAAATAACTTTCTCATATTTATATTACATTTATTTTTAATTCATACATTTGTTTGTTTTCTGGCTTAGTAACGGCGTAAAATATATGACTACTTTTAACGGAAAGAAATAAAACAATCTCACTGTCGAAATACGACAATTTCCTTCAAGTATAGTGTGCCTAAGTGATTTTGTAGGTGAAATGTCCCATTCGCCTCAGATATAGTCAATAACTTTAAATCAATATACCATATTAAGGAACTAATATAATATAACATTGATAGTAGAAATATATTTATTTTTATTATGAGAAAATTTTGCCAATTTTTAAAGTTTAATTATATAAATATCATACAATCTGATACCAAACAAAGAAATGAGAGAGGAAAAAAGAATAGCTAAGCATGCATTTTTCAAATGTATGTTGTAATTTTTCCAGATTAGGTCATTTTTAAAATCCGTATTAAAAAATTTGTTATCTAAATGGTGAACTACATAGGGAATCTGAAGATTTTTACCTCTCATATCTACGTTATTAAGCAAAATATCGAAAACTTTCCAGAATAAAAAAGTTTAAAAATCACTACTTCTATCCAACACAAATCATTAAGTATAGGGTGTTCTATAAGAAAAACCAAAATTGACCACCATATTGGAATATGGCGGCCGTTTTTCAAAATTTGAAATATGTTGTTTTAATTTTCTCTAAAAACAAGGTAAGGTTCCCCATTTAAAGTTTGTTGTCAGACTTATGTTTTCCAAGATCATAATGGTGGCTCATTTAAAAAAGACACCCTGTTTAGCAATTAGTTAAATTATTTTAAACATAACTGTTCAAATATGTTTTCAGTATAGTTTGGAACGTTGAACCATTTTTGTTCTTTTTTTAAAAATTTAGGATGAAATGATTTGATTTGATTGAAAATAGGTCGTTTTTTCAAATTTTGGAATAAAATTAATATATATTCATAAAATATTTTATAATTTATACATAGTGTCAATGACAGCGTATAAAATACGTATTTACATTTAACTTTGCCATGTTCAAGTATTTTCCTCTCATCCTTGACACATTCACGTGTCATATTTTATTCCATTGTAGCGTCTTCTAGAGATTTCGTAAATCAAACAACGCTTTATATTCAGGGTGGTTCATAATTCAACTTATTCGTTTAAACATAACAGATATATATATAATATATCTGTATTTTAAAATTACAGTAAAATTATTAAATTAAGTAAAATTAAGTAAAAAGTAAGTAAATTAAGTATATGTATATATATATATATATATATATATATATATATATATATATATATATATATATATAAACGAATAAGTTGAATTATGTTCGAAGAAATGTTCTCTGTATATACGAAAACGTTAAGAAAGTTTCCATGATATATTTTATTATAACCTAATTTTACTTGTACATTTAACTATTATGCTAATTTAGTCATAATCTTTTAGTTTCTCGCACATAAAGTGGTTTTAGTTTCATGCACTTTATGTGCATGAAACTAAAAGATTATGACTAAATTAGCATAAGAGTTAAATGTACAAGTTAAATTAGGTTGTAATAAAATGTATCATGGAAACGTTCTTAATTTTTCGTGTATACAGAGAACATTTCTTTGAACATACTTATGGGCCCTTCTCAATCATAAAATAAGAATGTCTTAAAATTGAAACATGATAAGGTTTGGTACCTGTGGAAAGTGCCATTTGTAATAAAGTTATAGGAATTTAACTGGTATAATTGACGTAGACGCATATAGTATAGCCAATTATACCAGCCAAAATTTCCAATCACTCAAAATGTGATCTGCAAAACTCAAATTGTCTCCTCCCCAACTATAAGTCTAAGACACTGTTAATAGAGAATTAAATCTCAGTTGTCAAAGTATATTGGGTAATGTTTTTGTGAATAAAAAAATTAACGTGTATATAGATACTTAAGTGTATTGGGCTCATTAAGGTTTTGTTTTTTATTTATTAAATAGGTACATGCTGGTCTCAATGCAAGACTTTTCACAAAATTTAACAGTTCAACAAGACAAGACAAAATTCAAGTCTTTTGTCCACGTAAGCTCAATAGAAGTATTATTTATTTTTATATCTTTTAAGTAAACATCCAATATAACGCAGCACATTTGGGTGTGAGAAAAACATACAATGCGTATACAGTGTTCAAATAGTTATTTAATTAGCATAACACGTATTGGTACATATGCAGTACAAATAAACGTCACGCAACACGAATTTATTACAATATAAGCAAAAAATGCACAAATATTATTGGGAACGAATTCGGTGAACCAAGCTCACCTTCCTCAGACCAGAGGGATTCACAAAAGAATCTTAGGTGTAAGGAATCCTCTTTTGTTAATACCTCTGTCTGAGGAAGGTGACCTTGGTTCACCGAAATCGATCACCATAATATTTTCACATTTTGTACTTGTATTTTTAATATATTTGTGCATTTTGTAATAACAATTTTGTAATAATAATAATTGTGCTTATATTGTAATAAATTTGTGTTGTGTGACGTTTAAATGTTTTAAATCTCTTAGATAAAAGGGGTGCACAATTAGAGAATACTGTGAATATTTAAGACTTTAAAGAATGTTATATTCTAAATCTTAAGATATTCTGTTATATTATAAGTGAAAAACAAAACAAAACATGAACATAGATTTTGGTAAGGCTATATGTATCACTAGTTATGTATTTATTAGCTATAAAAAGTATTGTAAGTAGTATTCCTATATAACCAATAATTTTATATATTGCATTTATTTGTTGCTCTTTATCCCTTTTTGTCAAGTCCATGTCATATATATGTCACTTTATCTTTATTCAATAAAACAATTTTGAAAATATGTGAAAAAACTCAAAAACTGTTGTAACGTTATTTGTTTCTTGTTGATAAGGCCATATCATTTAATATGTACAATATTGCCTATTGGCAAATAAAACTGATCCATTATTATTGTAGTTATAGATAGTAACTGATTGACTGCAACTCATGATACATTTAGGTTAACACGAATTAACTGTCTAGCAATACGTGTTCTTCTAGAAATAACAAATATTTCTACATAACAATAATTATTATTTTGAATTATAGAAATAACAAATATTATTTAGTACAAGAAGCTTTTATTTTACCTCTAACTATATTCTTCGAAATATTTAAAGTTTTACAGTTGGAGTTATATTCGTTTGAAGACATTGTAGGTCTCCTTCTGGAACTTTTTAGTTTAACCAATTAGTTACATATTATGAATGGTCCCTTAGTTGTGATCAAAACATAATATACAAGTTATGGAATAGTAATTCACTTTAAATATGAAATCTGGACCCAGTTGTAAACTAGTACTACTTTAGTAAATAAGTATAATAATGATAGTTTTCCGAAATGCTTACAATATTTTGATAACCACGCTTTATAAGTTATAATACCACACTTAATTACTAAAACAATAATCGTTTACAACTAACTTTAGATTTTATGTAAAAAATACATCACTTTCGTTTACTTGAGTGTCTACATTGCACTTGTTCGGAGAAAAGCCCATTTTACTGCCAACATTCGGATAGTTACTAATCACAATATTCTAATTATATTAAAATTTATGCTCGTACAAAACATACTGATTTGCATTGCTGAGAAATTAAAAGCCCAGGTTTTTTAATCGTAATATTTATTACTAACATAGTACATATATTACGACATTTTATTACGTATTGTAATAATGCATTAATTACTAGAATAAATTCATTTATATTAAATTATAGGAATATTTAGATATATAAGGTTAGAATAAAACCGTATCTTACTTTTTAAAATAACTTGGCTAAGCTTGAAAAAACTACCGAAGTAATTCTTCTTACAAGTTTTTTGTGTCATACTAAATAATATGTAGATGAAGAACAATATATTTTGTAAATGATTAACGAATATCCAGAGGATTAGTGTGTTGTATCGAGTAAATATTTAAACAACATTTATAATTTTCAGCAATAAAAGCATCTTTAATAACTCAACTACTAGACATATAAGCTAATAATTTTCTTTCTAAATACATTTAAGGAGGCATTCAAAATATACATATATAGTATTTGTTTGAGTGCTATAAACAGTAATAACGTTGTTCGCTTAGTTTACACTAATACAAAAAAACATTTCTATCATTGGTGATTTTTACATGTAATATGAGTTAATTATTTCTAAATTAAATTACCTCACGAATACAAGTATGGCATTTTAAGATAAACATGCCATATGTTTAAATATTAGGGGATAAGGTAGTTCACTAAAAAATAGTAAATCAATATTAAACTTTACTACATTTACACCTGTCCACTACCCTACAATTGATTTTAGATGAGCCACCGATAACGCATGAAATAAAAATGTTTGGGAAGGTCCATACCTTTTTATTTAAAACAATTAAAATAATGTAAAAAGGATGCTGCATTCTATGATAGCATAAATATATTATACTAAAAAATTCAACATAATACATCATTTCATTATTGGACCTAAATATATAAACTATCTAAGGCAGAGCTAGTACACTCAGTCTGTTTTACTCTTAGCCTATGCATACAAGATTATACGCAATGCAGTCTACCATAAAAGAATATTGTATATAGATACTTAGATAAACTCCCAACTTCCAATCTACCTCCAAGATCTCTGATACTGATACCAAATACTCTTCTTGTAGTTTTAGAACTATATTTTCTTTTTATTAGTTTTATTTATATAATACTTAGCATTTATTTATTGTATATATAGAATTATGAAATATGTGTAGGAATATCCAATGTATTGTTAATTTAACAAATATAGTATTAATGTCGATGAAATAATAGGTTGGCTGCTTGTAGGTCAAATCTTATAATTTTTAGTGTAATTAATTATGGGAACATTGTTAAGTAAACATTTATTTAATATTTTGTTTAAAGTAGTGCATTATATTCATTATGCTTATTCAGAAAAACAGTATTTTGAAAAGTGTTCATCAGTTCGGAGTTTACTTACATTTCCAAGTTGATTTTTTTTTTTATTACTTTTCTTAGTTTATAAATGATCAACAATACGATTTTTGCCATAATATTAGAGGATTAACCACTGGTCATTTGCCTTTAGAGGATGCTTTTCATTGTTAGATAAGTAGATACAATGGAACACCTGCCGCGGTGAGGGAGGGGTCACTGGCCACTGTTGGGATGAGGCAAGCCCTGGACCTTCTTTACCGTTTTCTCATGACCACCACTACCTTACCTGAAGCGTGAAATACTACTATACTTATACCATTATATTTTTCGTTTTTTTCTTCTTTCATGGGTAATTTTTTTATTACATTTATCAATAAATAAGCTTTACAGACTAAATTATTAATAAACATATTTTGTGTCGATTTCCTAGTTAGAGAAATGCATTTGTAAAGGTTACGAGAGATTTTTTTTGAAAATATTTATATTCGATGGACAAAGCTGCTATTTTTACCGATAGAAAGAAAAGGAGATGCCCTATAGATTGGATCTTAAATGATATGTTTCCAGTAAGATGGCCAGTGTCCAGTATTTGTCAAAAAAGAAAAATTTTAGCTCATGAAGCTGTCTGTGGCGGGGCATTTCAACTGCGTACTTATTATTTTGTTTTTCACTTGGCATTTGTTTATTATTGCAAATATCAATATACATTTTTATGATCTATAACAATAATTACATTTTGTATCAAATGGAACTAATACCATTACGCTACGTTGATGAACAAAAATGTAGCAACACTTTTAAACATCTAGGCCCTGATTGCCCAGACCTAGGGTTAAATGAAACCCTTAGGGCCTCAAGAACGTTTTGAATAAAACTGTAAACATAGTGTCAAAATATAGATGAAGTGCTTGATTAAAATTTGTGGAAATTGATAGTTTTTAGGACCAAAACTAGAAATGTATCATGAAACTTTGCTTGAAAAAATTATAAGCACAGTATTAAATTAAACATTTTAAAAATGTTTAATTTAATACTGTTTAATTTAATAAATTAAATTAAACATTTTAAAAATGTTTAATTTAATTTAATAACTTTCAATCAACCCATATAACAAGACTAATACGTTCTAACCTCCAAACCATTTTTAGTTTAGTTTTTGTCTATTAAAGTAATCAACTAGAACCATAGTTTCTTCTATGGTTATTACAAAAACAATTATACCTCAATAAACACATGTATTACTGAACTTTAATACAAATATAAAATAAAAATGCTAATTTATGTTAATTTTAACCGATTGTTACCAGGATGTTACCAGTAATAGTTTTTACAACTTAACTTAGTAAAAATGTCATTACCAAATTTTATATTTTACATCTAATAAACGTTTTTGTATTTCGACAACAAAGAGGTACATTTTTACCTTTTAACAATAACTTTTAAAACACCATTTAATTGGTGAAAGAACATTTTTAAGATAAACTGGGGCATTATGAGTACATATGTATCATAAAGGACATAGCTATTTGTAATATGCTCTATCCCATCTCAGAAGAAACACAAAAGAAGTCGTTAATACCGAGATACCCGGCTGGTTACGAGATAACATAGTCGTAATTTTGAGCTTCATGTGCAGTGAGCTGCAATGGTCCTACATAGAAATCGCTGAATATCGTCTTTCTTCTGTATTTTTTCGGCTTAAATATTCATATTCAAGTTGTATTTTTGCTTTAAGTTGTCATTTATGGTTGTAGTAAGCTAGTTGCTGTTACAGGTACTTGCTCAAATATATTTATTTTCCGTGTGTAATTTGTATTTCGAAGGTATATAAGTAAATAGAGTAGTATTTAAATGGCCTAAATTATTACACATATAAACAAGTAAACTACTTATTTGAAATATTTATTCAAGAATTGGCATTACATTTGGACATACCTATGAATATTGGGCTAGAATGTTAAAAAAATTAAAGAATATACTGTACCGAATTCCAATTGACAATACGTGAATGTAAGTAAAGACCATTGTTACATAAATACTGTAAAACCCATAAACATTGTTTAAGGAAATTTCAATGAACAGTATAGTTTTTAATTAAAAGTCCAACATCATGGTAAAATATTAATTTTTGAATTCAGGATTATAATAAATGTGTAATTTATTGTTGCAAAGGTTGTAACAATAGTAACTGACATTAAAATTGCAGTTATTGATCCTCCATCATCCTATCAATTTTAAACCAATTTTGAAACTGATATTTTTAAAAAGAGACGTACAATATTTATTAATAATTAAATCAGCCTATTAATGCATGGTTTCACAAAATTGTCATCCAACTACAAGCATGGAAAGGGCGGGACTTAGTAATTGACAGGGTAAATAAATTGCTGTGTAGTGTATTTAGTTAACAGGAAATAATAGAGCAAATATAAACGTATTATAAGTACTTTATATTACAAATATTATAAATTTTCTAGTAAAATGCAGATTCATGTGTGAGAAATTGATATTTACCAGTTTGTACGTCGTATACACAATGTGTGGTCAACAACAGTTGAGATAAATTGGTAAATGAATTGTGGTCAATAAAAATTATGAATTATAGACTCTTGATATATGTTTAAAATATAAATGCCACTAGAATGGTTAGATAATTCACAATAGTTGTCCTATGACCGTATGACAGCACATTACAGTTAGTTAAAATGTGGTATTTTATGTTTATTTGGAGAGATCTTGCGTATATTTGAAATTTTAATAATAATCATTTATTTAAGTTTACGTAACATTTATTATAATCTTATGGTGTGGAAAAAAATATATCAAAGAAAGCAAACACAAAAAAAATAAATATAAGTGGGTTTTGAGAAAAGTCGACCTCATGTTCTACCAGAGAAACATTTCGTGTGTAATTCCTGTTCTATATGGAGAAAAAAGGAGACATAAGGAACATATAAGAGGAATACATAGAAATTACCAGCTTTTTTTCCTTTATTGAATTATATTCAATATCATGAAATTAAATTTAAATATGTTAGGTTAAAATAACTGCCAGGGAGAAGTAGCCAAGGGTTGTACTTATCAATGTATTTATAGCTTATCTGAAGTCATATTAAACAGTATTGTACATTACAACATTCTGTAATTTTTCACATAATTTATTGATAACTTTCAGATAGGAAATTATTGTTATATCCTTTATTAAATATTAACTAAAACATGTATATATCACGTAATAGGTTGGTAAAATGGTACTTAAGGAAATATGCTTTGATCTTTAATTTATATTACAAATCTTAAAGTTGTAGCTACATTGTTGTATTATTATTAAAGAAAACATGTTTTGATCTGAAATATATAATATAACTCTTGAATAGCTGTATTCACTACACATATTTGTGTTATTACTACACAGCCTTTTAGATATTTATAAAATAATGAAATAATCATATATTCACAAGTAACGACGCAAATAGTTAGTATTCAAATAATAAGACAACCATAATCTTAAGTGTATAATATATGTGTTGAAATATATGTTCAATACTTTCCATTTTGAGAAGTTTTTATTACCTGAAGTATATATTCATATAATTTTTTAAATTTTAAAGTTGTAATATTTAGATAATACAATGTACTTTATACCTTAACTAGGTAAACTATCAGACCTCATGCTTTAAATTGTTTATTTAGAATATAAACACAATTTATAACTAAACCTTAAATTATAATTTAAGTGTGTTTGACAGGTTTTATAAATTTAACAAGGACAATGAGATTAATTATAATAACTTTAATCAGATAACAAAACACAAATAAATTAAATAACTAAATATAAAAACTAAAATTATAATAAACAAATCAAATAATATTTTAAAAATTTATTTTCATGTTTTTGTAGTTCATGGTAAGGAAATTATTGTTGTAAAAAAGGGAAAAATCTGCTCTAACCCCTAGTTAGCAGTAGAGTGGGGGAGGGCTGATGTTGAAACTTTGCCCCTAGAGACCTTTTCTCTTCTGACTGCACACTAAGTGCACAACTTTCTGTAACTATGCTGTTTTACTATTTCTACCGGTAATATATACTACAGTAAAGCTAAATTGTTTTGGTAGCAGCAGTAACAGTAATAATTCTAAATGGAGAATTATGTATTCTTACATTTGGACCTTTGAATGTTTTTTCCCAATACAAGTGAACTCAATAAAACACAAATGCCTTTCAATATAAGCACACAATGCAGAAATATAAAACAATAAAAAGTACAATGTGCAAAAATATTATGGTGATCGATTTCGGCGAAACACGTTCACCTTCCAGAGGAATTCATAGGAAGATCCCCTCCCTTCGGTTGATTCTTTTGTGAATCCCTCTGGTCTGAGGAATTCGAACATGGTCCGCCGAAATCGATCACCATAATATTTGTGGAAATTGTATTTTACACCTTAATATTGTAATTTTTTGTGCATTTTGTGCTTGAACTGTGCTATTTTGAGCAATGTGTAGTTGTGCCGAAGTATATTTGTGCATTTTGTGCATGCATTTTACTATATTTCTGAATTTTTTTATAATGTAATATATTTGTGTTGTTTGACGTTCACTTGTACTGAATATGTACCAATACGTATTATGATAACTAAAAAACTACTGAATTTTTCAGAAATAGTTAGTTAAACATTTAACATTTTATTTGGGACTAAGATACTTGAATGACGATATCTTAAACCTATAATTTAAAATATTCATAGAGTTAAAATGGTTAAGATAAAGTATTAAAAAATGCTTAATCTATTTTTATATATAAAATAATACACCTACAAATCTCATCTCGGAAAATAGGCCATTTTATAATAACGCAAAAAAGCTACTACAGTATTTATTATTGATAACGTATCAATTCATTTTATATTTTTATAGTCAATCTACCAGCCTATATTATTAAATACTATTACAATAAAACCAAATTTAATCTATTAATACAGTTTTACTAGACAAAACGTGATTAAATATTTATTATTTACAAACCACATTAAATATGTTTTGTATCAGTTTCCAGTGTAGTTTATTTAACGTTTCCCATAAGTAAATATAAATTAATTACACTATTACCTTATAATGGGTGTATACATTTTTAAATATCTAGCTTTTACACTTAATTATGCAATATATACACATGAAATATTAGGACTTTCTTACTTGTCACCTTTATAATATACCTCCACTAATACGCAGCTTTTGTAATTTTACAAATATTGTAGATTCTTATTTTTCTTTATATAGCAGTACTTCAAGATAATTATCCACGGTTTTTTTTATTTATAAATGACATTTAGTTTATCATCTGTTTTTGTAAAAAGAAACTATAATTAGTTATCTTACATTAATATTTATCAACGCATACGATGTTTAATCTTTATTACTTTTCAATTAATTTACCAAAATTTAAATACAAGGGAAAGAATCGACTATCAACTATTTAGCCATTAGCTCTCCTTGTATTCTAATACATTTACAGGTAAAATCAGTTAATTATGGAACTTCACGTCGATGAAAATATTTTATTAGTTGAATTACTACAATAGTTTATTTGCAATTTCTCAAGACTCAACATTCTTATCAATGAAAGAGGTAAATTAAGTCTAAACTTACAAGGATTAATACTATTTGAATTGTTGTTTAACCACTCTCTAGACAAGTCTTAATTAAAAATTGGCAATTATTACATTTTTAAGCAGGTAAATAACTAGATTTGCATTATATTTCATCTTTAGAATTGTTCTGTACATAAACCTATTCTCAATTACTGTTACACATTTACGTTCCCTTGGAGCTCACCTATTGCATAAGACCATCGTTTAAGTAGTTAGCGGAAAGTTTTCTATATTTTACACTGACATGCTGTTATATATCAACAATTGTATAACACAAAGTGTTATTCTATTACAGTATTGTATTGTATTCTATTGATATAGTAACATAACTTAAACATAACCACAACATAAGCAGTATCCGTTTATTTTGTGATTAACTTCAAGCTGTTAGATTATACTTTTTTAAATGCTAATACATGCATATATTGCTGAAAGTTCATTCATAAAAAACGTTTTTCACTACAAAAACGTCAATATAATTTGTTTTTGTTTTAAATTATTTTAATGTGGTTAATATTATATTAGGTAGTATAAACAAAACTAAAACAAAATACAGTATATTTTTAACTTTAAATTTAAAAAGGTAGCAACATTATTTTAAGAAATCAATCAAATATATGACTAATACTACCTTGATCTACGATAAAACAATGAATTTTATCATATAATGTTTTTCCCCATAAAATAATACGTATACTTATTTTAGTATACTTATTAAATTCCTAATAAAATAGTTCCATTTTTAGACTGTTGTTGACAAAGTATTGTTTTAAATTACAATGTTTATAACACCTATTTTATGTTAATATTCAGTCCTTCGACTAAAGAAGCCATGTTAAGTGACAGTTCATGATTTTTATATGTGGAAAAAAAATTGAAATTTTTTTAATATATGTCCTAGATTTAGACTAAGGATATAGTGTTTGTTTTTACTATTTATAATAATCTTGCAATATATTTAAGAGGTATATATCTTTAAAACGTTGTATTAACAGCTTTTCAATAAAATGAGAATAATTTTAAATATGCACACGTTTTGTCAGATATCTGCTTGTAACATTATACAACAAATAGCCCACCCTAGTACACCATATTTAAGACTTAATTAGTCCTTCTGTCTAGCCAGGAAAACTAATTAAGTGTTTTGCCAACTTCCATTAGCAATCTTATTTACGAATTATGTGATGTGACTTTTTGGTCACAAAACTGTGTAAGTTAAAGTAACTATAATAATACATAGGTGGAGCGTAAATCTAAATATGATCCTCTCAAAGGATTTTTTATCTTGTTATTGGTAGTTTTATCAAATAAATAATTTTTTCAGCTAATTTATTTTATATTGTAAAATGTTGTACAGAAAATTACTTCCCATACAGATATTTACTATATTCAACTTTAAATATATATCACCAATGTATCATTTTATCGTAATTTTTTATATAGGAGTACAATTATTTATTTAGGGGTAGTTATATTTATTTTGGTTAAAAGACAAACATATTGCATCAAGAAGTGAGTATAAGATCTATTTAGTTTTTGTGATAGTTCTAAATTTACCGGAAGTACGCGTTGCTGGTCGCTTTTCTTTCTGTGATGATCTATTCTTGAAAGTAACTATTTCTATTTATTTTATGTAATATAAAAGAATCCTAACAATAAACTGTTGATTATTATATAGAGGACAATCAAAATTACTTGTTTAGTAAGATGAAAAGTGGAAAGGACAATTCGAGAATAGATAGTATAACTTAAAAAAACTTACACTTATTCCACGTCTTTACATACTTAACTATACTTAATATAGCAATCAATAAAAGATCTATGATCAAAGTTAAAATATTGTGAGTAATTAATTTAATGACTAAATCATTTAAATGGTTAAGATGTTTAATTGTAATATAACTATTGTATAACGTGTGTGGGCTGGTGGGTGGGTACATACCACTGTACGTGATAAGATGGGTGGGAGGGCACAATGCGAGCACTAAATCAGCACTTTCTGTCTAGATTCAACAATTGATAGCTGATATAAAAAATCGTAAACGACAATTCTGCTGTTTCTTTCGACCGGTCATCTCAGTGATCTCCGAAAACTCATCGTAGTGCGACATGTCTTTTACAATTTCCCATACACGTACTGTGCTTTTGTGTTACCCACCCTCCCATACACGTACTGTGCTATTGTCTTACCCACCCTCCCATACACGTACTGTGCTATTGTCTTACCCACCCTCCCAGACAAATAGAACCTCCCTTTATCTTTGTCAAAACTTATCAAGGGCTAACCATTCGTTTGATAGATCTATCTGGTAGCTAAAAACTAATTTTGGATTTGTACATACATTTTAAGATACACAAAAATTACTTTTTTATGTTAAATAATGATTTCTTATATGTTGTCGGGAACATCGTTTGCCTTAACTTCCATTCCTAATTTACATTGAAAATCATACATTTATCTAACCAATGTGCAATATAAAGAACTGAAATTTTAAGTTTTTGACAAGCTCTGTATCATTGCTATATACTCGCTATTTTTATCGAGCACAGACCGACCTCCAAATACAATTCTCTGGTGTACAAATACCTGAGAAACTCTAGTAGGCTGTCCTGGAATGCGTGAATGTGACTTTAACATGGTTTTTTAATATATGTATAGGATATTTTAGGTAAGACTTTATTAGGTTTGGCTTAGTTTATGAAGTTATTTTCTTCTGTAACATTAGTAGTTTTACCGCCAAACGAATTGATTAAATTAGTTCACAATAAATTAAACACCTACAAAATTTGCTATGTTAAATTTCATTGGTGAAAAAAAGTTTCTATACAATATTATTTTCCAGACAAAAAACTGTTTTGATGGTGAACAAGTATCCCCCTGATCTTCCAACATGTTTGTAGCTACTTTAATAACAAATACATAAAGGAAGAAATTGTGTTGAATAATTTTGCAAAAACATCAGTGTGGAGAGAATTTATGGTATAAATTTGTAGTTATAGCCTATCTCGTAATTAGGGATTTTCTTAACCTTATATATAACTTGTTCCCACTATGTTAGTGGTTTTTAACTGAATTATTTTACAATTAATATACTCGTATTATCAAACAGGTTTAACTTAATACATTGAGTTTTAAATATGTTCTATATTTATGACTATTTACACGCCAAATTCACTTCATTAACAATGGTTAAATTAGTTACTTATTAATTACCTAAATGTTGTTAAAACTAAGCATGGTTTTTACAGTTACATGTATTAATATACACTTAGTCCAATTAGCATGCAATTATCTAAATCAGTGTAATTATTAGGTTAGTATGGAAAATAAAACTTAATGTTACACTAAAACAATGTAAATATAATTCATATTGTAATGTGTAATTCAAATATATACTACTTTCTAAACATAATGATGTGTTAACTGAAGAACAGTTAGTACTTCCATTTATAAACGTCATTGTACACGTGCTATAATACTCTTTTTCCTAATGTAATCAACCAATTAATATACCAAATACCAAACTAATAAAAAAATGATACATTGTAAGTTAAACTATTCTGGATCCCTAATGTAAGGTAAAATAGTTGTTTAAAAGGGAAAAACTTGAGAGTTTCATCTTAACTGTGCAAGCATTGGTTACTTCATCAGGTTAGTTGTTAGAAAGGACTCCTTAGCCCTTATATGATAAGGTGAACTAAATGTATTGACTAAAACTATAAAATATAAAGACTCAGATAAAATATGTAACATAAATTACGTTTTTTAACAAAACTTTCGTTGAATTGTTGATCAAAAATATAGAAAAAGTTGAAAAGTTTTTGATTTTTATTTAATATAACATCATGAGTTGAGTAAAGTCATTCATAACATTTGTTTAGAAGTTTTTAAGGGTGATTTTTATCTTGAAATTCAGCTACTAACAGAGGGGTCCTTGATACACCACCCGTTGGTTAACAAAACATCCACTGGATTTGCTAAAATAACAAAGGAATGGAGTTACAATTACTGTATTTGATAGCGTAATTATTTATGAAAAGTTATTACTTTTTTCATCATTGTGGTGACAGAGACAGCTGAGCTCTTTGAAATGTTGAACAGAGCAGTGACCAAACTGAGATGCACTGTCAGTCGCCGTCAACAACAGTTGTGTATTTGAATTTTGAATTATCCCTCATATTAGGCCACTTACATTTTCCCAAGCTCCCAGCTAGTTAATTATCGAATGGAATCTTACTTTACAGAATCTTATAATCCTTAATTTTTTAAACTTCACTTCGTCAGTCGAGCTCCCTCGTGCAGCTAATATTTACTCAAGGATATATAACAGACTCTTCAAACTAGCCACAAATCACCTCAGTTTTCCAAATTTATAGTAATAATGTAAGAAAGAAAGAAAGAAAGAATTTATTTTCTTATATACACAAATACATGCTAAAAACTAAATAAATTATTGCAATTACTATTACGTAAAAAACTAAAACAAAAACAATATGTTTAATAGACATAGACTTCAAAAAACTTGAAATAAAGAAAAAACTAAAAATAAATAATGTCTTTCATGTCCAGGTCTGACACTTTAGATAAAAATTACTATTACCTATATTAATTTAAAATTATACAAATTTACAAAAAAAGTAGAAATGAAATCTATACTTACATTTAAAAATAAAACAAAAATCACTAAAAATTATTTTGTGTGAAAAGAAAATTGAGGGCTTAAGCCTGATTTGAGGTTCCTATTCTTAAAATTAAAACTTATTCTAAAAAAGCTTCTACAATCAGAAAGAAGAGAAACATTTAATATTAATAGATATGTAAAATATTAATGGAATTTTATCTTAAATGAATGGGTCTTAAAACTTTTGATTGAAGTACTTAAAGATAACCTTAGAAAGAAATCCTCATTAAAGAATCAAATAGAAATAAACACACAACACCTTAAGGACATACTAGGAAATGATTGGGAAAAAATACTTTCTTGCATAAATGCCACAGCACATCAAACAGACATAAAAACTAAACAAAACCATATTAAAAAATTTAATGCTCTCAAACAAACCTACTCATCTAACACACCTACAAATTCTTTGAACCTTGACTCACAAAATGGAATTCACCGAACATCACAGATGAATAATATAGTTAATATATCCAGCAAAACACTAACTAAAGAAGAAACTGATGTACTATCTAAAGGGCTAAATCTTTCTGTTGTTACTAAAAGACCTAACATGCTAGATTTCATTACTAGAATTGAATCGGCTGCTCAACAGCTACCTGTGGAGGATACCGATCAGTTCAGGTGTGAGGCCAGTATCGCCCTAAAGAAAATCCAACCCACCAAACCTAACCTCTGTAAAACTGAACTCAACGCTCTAAAGGCCCTCAAAAGTGAACAGGACATAAAAATTTTACCTGCAGATAAAGGAAATGCCACAGTAATATTAGATAAAACTACATACGAACACAAAATTCAAGAAACTCTTAAAGATGGAAAATACACAGTACTAAATAGAGACCCAACTAAATCCTTTGAAAGGAAAATTGAACAAACCCTTAGAAAACACAAAAAATACATGCCCGTTAAATTACGTAGTAGGCTAACACCACATCACTCCAAAACACCACACATGTATGGCCTACCCAAAATTCACAAACCTAACATTCCCTTACGACCTATTGTCAGCTCCAGAGATTCTCCTTCCCGTAAATTATGCAAGTTTCTCCTTCCAATAATCACTCCTTTGGCTAACAACACAACATCACACGTAAAGAATTCAAAAGAATTCACTGAAATGACAAAAACCATGACCATAAATAATAATGACATTCTTGTAAGTTTTGATGTAGTTAACTTGTTCACTAATATTCCGGTAAATGAAACTCTAAGAATAATCGAAAGCAGGCTTAACCAAGACACTAAACTTTCAGAACGTACCAAACTGCCTATTCACGTAATAATGGAACTTTTACAGCTTTGCACTGAATGTAATCACTTTGAAATAGATGGTCAAATATACCGCCAGGATGATGGTATAGCAATGGGTTCCCCACTATCACCTATTTCCGCCAATATTTACATGGAACAGTTTGAGGAACAAGCAATTGCTTCCTCAAATCTCAAACCTAAGGTTTGGCTTAGGTACGTGGACGACACATTTGTCTGCTGGAGTCACGGTGAACCTAATTTAGAAGAATTTTTAAAACACTTGAACAAGGTTTCACCCACCATCAAATTCACCATGGAAAAAGAAATAAACAATAAATTATCATTTTTGGGTGTAAATGTAGAAAAAACAAAACATGGCCTAAAACATCAGTCTACAGAAAACAAACTCACACAGGCAAATACCTCAATTTCAATTCTAACCACCCACAAACTGTTAAAGAAGGAGTAGCCTTCTCTCTCTTTGATAGGGCCCGAGCTCAGACAAAACTAAACTAGACAATGAACTAAACAATGTTTCCAAAGATCTAATAAACAATGGCTACCCTCAGTCTCTCATAAACAAATGCAAACAAATAAGAAAACGCAAACAAACACCCACTGACACAGAAAAGCCGAAAGCATTCATGTCCATTCCATATACGCCTAACCTTTCAGAAAAAATGAGACGCATAGCTAGGAAATACAAAATCAGAACATCATTCAACACACAAAATACATTAAGACAGTCTTTAACTAAAACTAAACCAAAGAATGAGGAGCAATCCTCCAAAAATGTAGTTTATTGCATTACTTGTGAATGCAATGAAAAATACATAGGGGAAACAAAGAGACCACTGGAAGTTAGGCTAAAAGAACACAATAATAACATTAAAAAAGGAAACCCTACACATTCTAAATTAGCTGAACATGCCTGGAACAATGAGCACAAATTTAACTGGGATAACACTAAAATACTTCACAGGGAACCACATTTTTTTTAAACGTAAATTCACCGAAGGTGCCTTTATGAAACTAAATAATGAACAAGTAATCAGTCAAAGTAGCATAGAAGTTAGACCCATGTGGGTTCCTTTACTTAAAAACACACTTGATAAAAAGTTCAATACACTCATGACATCATCTAACCAGAATCCTACACCACCTGCACCTATAACAATTAAACACCCCACGAGTCTCCGTCCCCGTACCTGAGTCACCGCATTTTTGGCGATCTCGGAGCGTACGTCCCTGACCTCGTCAGTCTGTGTATGGTTGTTGTGAAGTGTAGTGTGTATGTTTGTCTAGTCCCCGTGTTTTATCACCTTGGAGGGAACTTCGTAGACACTGCATTTGGATTGTATCATCCTCACTTCGTACCTGGGACGTCTAGACGCCATCGTCACTGTGGGTCGTAAGACTTCATTATTTTTGTAACATTTGATTATGGTATTGTTTTATTCCTAATAATTGTTGTCTTTTCAGGTTAAAATGTAATTTTAATAGTAGTCTCAGTCCTTCCGAGTCATATATATATATATATATATATATATATATATATATATATATATATATATATATATAAAATTTTTTTGTGCGTGTTGAATGTTATTTTAAATTAATTGTGTTTTCAGGTACCATATATTTATGATTAGTTAATGTAATCTTATTTCAGTCTGATTTGAATATTAATTTTATTGTGTTTTACATTTTTCGTTGATATCGTGACCTTGACAGCGCCTATTTGGCTATATTAATTTAACCCTGTTAATATCTTTTATATTTAGTAGAAGTTCATTTTGTTGTACTCCATTCTAGGATCTAGGTTAAAATGTAGATAATTATTAAAGTAGATAAGTTTATTAGTTTAAGAACGTAGTTTTATAACATGTTTGTGTAGATGTAATTTAGTTTTTAGCACTTGAAAAAGGTTTGGGTTTTACCAAATCGAAACGTCGTGATTGTTATTTTTCACGTAATGATGGCAAATGTCCAACTACCTTTGTCTCCTTCATCTGATACTCCATCATTAACAAATTTCAATAAACAAAGTGGGTTGCCTTATTATGTTTATTGGTAAGTATTTACAAAAGTGAAGAGCATTTAAAACATTGTTCATACTCACATACATACAAACATACACATACACATACATGTAAATCTTTTTTTCTAAGTAGTTACGAGACATTGAGTAATTTTTTTATACCTTCTATCTCCAAAAGCCATAAATTAAATAATTTAAAGAATTTTGCTGGAATTTATACAAATTTTATATGTTTCTCTATAGATTTATTTTTACTTTCAACGAGCAATACCCAAAACTACAAGGAATCTTCTATAAATTGATATATTTTTGTGAAGGTTATTCATAATAAATAAGAGGTTTTACTCAACTAGTAGTTGTTCAAATAATTCATATAGTATTATATTTATAAAGTGCATATGCATTTTTTTGTTGAATAAACCTAATACAGATATTGTTTACTTTACAGAATTCATTTATTTCAAAGTGTAATAGTATGTATTTGGGATTTAACATATAAGCTTATTAGTACTCTAACCTTTATAAGAATTGCAAACATATATCAGAAAATAACAGTTGGTTTAACCTATATTCCCTTTGAACTGCTGATATGAGATTGTTTTGAGTGAACTGCTATTCTTGTGTTAGCAAAGCACAGTCCTAAGGGATCGTATTTTTATATTTCACAAAGCTCATCTTGTAGGATATAGCAAGTGCTTTCCTTCATAAAAATGTATCATACTTTGAATATAACTATATAACATTATTATAGTTTCTTATTATGATTAATATTACTAAACTCTGCATCTAAGAAAAAATGCACTAAAAGACATAATTAAAGAAATTATTTTTAAAAGGAATCAAGTTACTAAACTCAAAAATATTAGATTTATTGAGAAACAAGTAAATGAGATTAAAGATATCTTAAAATTTTCTCTTTAAAGCGTAAATGTCCTATTTTTTTAGTATATTATTTGTAACACTTTGCCTAAACCTTAAATGATCTGCAGATAGGCAAAATCATAAACATGTAATTTTTTTTAAGAAGGGGGCTTCGAACTGAGTATTACAAGTAATTTATTATTTTATAATGAGAACAGTTGGGAAATGTGATATATAATTTAATGGTAAACGTTTTATTTGATATTTTCTTCGGAGGTAAAGCTTAAATTTTCCATAATTAGCATTGCAATATAATAATAATAGTACATTTTACTAGTGTAATTAAAATACAACGTTGATAAAATACAGCTACAAATAATATTTTTTCTGTTTGTCTACAGAATGTTATTTACAGTTGTGTACAGTTTATGAATCCTAGATTAAGTAAATATTTATTGAAAATTTAAAAAAAATATTCTTATGGCTGATATTAGGTTTATTAAACTGCTAAGCATGGTAAAGAGCTTAAGTAGCCTAGTTAATATTTAGCCTAAAATATTTAGGAAAAAACATCAATGTAGCTTTATCTAGACATATATCAAATCAAAATCTCTTTATTCACAGTCATGTACAGCATAATACATTGAATAGTGTCAAATATTATATATAATTGTGAAGTTAATAAACTAGTGTACAGTTTTTATGTTGGGCTCCCTGTTATCCAAAAAAGGTCAACAAGTATGATTATTACTGTCAAATCACATTAACCTTACAGATAATTATTTTACAACAATTTCAATAAAATAAATAAATAAAGTTATAAATTTTCTATGATAAGACATTTGCTAAAATTACTAAGGGAATCACTGATCATAAAGTTCTTGAAGACTATACAAAGACAGGTTTATGTGGTAACTTTTTAATTTTGTTTTAAAAGTGTTAAATTTTGTTTTTCAATTTATGCTATTTGGTATGTATTTCAAAACTTTTTCCCAATATGAGTTGGCTTTTTGTTGTAAAATTCAAGTCTATGGCGGTTTTTTATAATAGTTCTCTTGTGTCTTGTGTTATATTTATGAGGTTCATTAAAATAACTGTTTTCATTTTTCCTTACATACAGTATACACTCATAGACATATAAACCAAACTCTGTAATATTTTTTTTTTTAAGTGATCCCTAACTGATTCCTGAAAATTATATTTGAGAATATGTGAATTGCACAGCGAAAATTCAGAATTATCAGACAAATTAGACATTTCAACTTAAAAAATCAGAATTATCTAAGGTTATTGGCAAATGTAATTATCACTTAATTTATATATATATATATATATATATATATATATATATATATATATATATATATATATATAAATAGGTTACCTAAAGACTAAGTTGTCGTTCACTGGCATTATCCCGAGGTTTCAAACGATATCAAAGGAAAACAGCGTCAAGCAACAACAAGCGTGGCTGTTCCTTGAATGAGTACTGTGAGCGGCTCCGTCCTTGAATGTTACCCACGGTCACTGCATCATAAGTCCCCTATAAGCCAATAGTCCCTAGGATAAAATCCAGAGAGGGCCTAACTTCACCTGATATAAAAAGTCCTTATTTAACTTTTTTTTTTAATTTAAAAGTTTTGTAGAAAATGCAAAAATTTGTAGCCAGTTTATAATCTTTTTTTAGCTTTTTTATATAAAAAATTCCATTTAGAGAACAATATTTGAAACAGAATTGTGAGCCAATAATAAATTCGGTCATTTATTAACCCACGATAATAGTACACGGAAGGAAAAAAAAACTAGTACGTCTCGATTAAAGATGTGTAATTTTTCGAAAAAATATAACGTGTAAATAGAACATTTATCACCTTAGTTGTGGAACATAACAAAAACGTGCTAAGAACCCAGATCTGCTTGAGTTCTTGCAAAGTCACCTTAAACTGAACGACTTTACCAAACACTTCTTTCTCCTGTAACTGAACAAAGTTTGGTACTGATTGTTCAGTGATGGATGTTAGAGCTTGTATGTTACAATATATATATATATATATATATATATATATATATATATATATATATATATATATATATATATTTCTTACAGATAATTTGAACTTTTAGTTAGTTTGTTAACTTAAGTTTATAACGATGGTAAATATTCATCATTGGAACAACATAATCTTAAATGTATGATCTGCAGAAAATTAATGTAATATATTGTCTTTCACTTTCTTACTGAAATATAAAAATTTAATATATAAAGACTTATTATTTTAGCTTTGAAGTTGCTTAGTTATGAAGTTGCTTTTTTAAATTATTTCATATGTAATGGATTCTAATTCATTACCTTTCAACTTATCTAATAATATTCAAACTTTAAACTAAAATCCATAAAGATTATTTTTTATTAATTTTAAATTATGAGAAATAACATATTTTATTACAATATCTGATTGTGGTCAGAGGTAAAAGACCTTCATTCCAAAATTGAACTAAATAATAAATCTGCTCTTCCCCTGATTCTGATTTCAACTATTAACATTTTAATATAACATACAATTATTTATTTTGAGTCATTTTTGCATTCAATTTAGTATGTATCTGTGTAGTAGTTAAATAAATGTCATTAATATATTTTAGGTTAGGTCAATATATTTTAAGGGGTGTGTATGGTAATCCTCCTTTTATTTTAATTAGTTTTATTCTAATGTAGTTTTCTATATATGATTTTTATCGAAGTTATTTTAGTGCTAATTTAACTCCTGTAATTTTTAATTAAATTTAATTTAGTTTCAATACATATTTTGTAAAAATTAGTGTAACAAATATTTTAATAACGTATTTTAGAGACGTGGTAAATACAATTTCATAGTAGATTATTCACATTTACCTACTAGTGATGTTTACTACCCCAGGCCTTACACTACCAGGGCTGTTTTATCTTATGAAGTCAATAAAATTATAGGTTTACTTTAATAAATACATGTTGTTTCTTCATAATCTACACAATTTAAATTGTATTTTATTGATTCTATAAATGGGCACTTACTTTATTTTGATTTTTTTAAATTTATTAATTTATTATTATATATATATATATTTTTTTTTTTTTGCAATCTGTAGTAGAATTGTACCTAACACTTTATCATCCAATGGTCTCATCTACGAAGAGGTTATTCGGAAATCTTGTTTAGTCGTGATTGACTTATATTGGTAATATTCCTAAATTCATTTGTTTAAAATGCACTTTGTGTGCTGCCGTATTTCAACTTAGGCCTACGTGTCTTTCCCCCGTTAAAGAAATGCATCCTTCTCGCTCTGAATTGTTAATAAGTGTATTACATTGAGCTCTCACCTTAACCCTTTTTAATTTTAAACTATAAGAAATAACATATTTTATTACAATACCTGATTGCGGTCAGAGATAAAGACCTTCATTCCAAAATTGAACTAAATAATAAATCTTCTATTCCCCTTTTTCTGATTTCACCTATTAACTAACATTTTAATATAATATACATTTATTTATTTTAAATAATTTTAGCATTCAATTTAATAGGTATCCATGTAATAGTTAAATACATGTCATTACTTGAGAGATTAGGTCGATATATTTTAAGGGGTGTGGTTGGTACTTGTCGTTTTATTTTAATTCCTCTAAGACTTAATAATTTCTACCTTCAAGTGGGGCGAGGATTTGTTATTTGTCTTGGCATCTTTCTACCGTTGAAATGAAAAATTTACTGTCAAGATGTACCAAAACTAGTTCACAGGTACTCTTATTTTTACAACGTGTATACTAATATAAGGACCATTAAATACTTGCTATATATTTGTAATTTAATGATCGTCGTTTATGGCTAACAATGTGCTTGCAAAACATTTATTACAATTTAATGTTGATTAGCCTAACAGAAGCCTACTTGATTTTTCAATTAGAAAAGAAAATATTACAATGTAACGTCTCTAAGCTAATTTATGAAAATGGGCCTCATTTGGAACATGAAACATGTTGTGTGTCAAAAGCACGTCAGTAATACGCTTATCACTAATTGGTCATTAACTGTGGTGCGCTCCACACAAGAGGGTAATGTGGATGTCGCTCTATGTCAACATGAGTTATAAAGCGGTTGATAATCTACTACTAAATGAAAAGCATAATATTTGTATGTTTTCCATATCTGATCATAAGGCTCAGTAATCAGCAAACAGATAGATGTGTTGTGATATATGATATAACAACATATATTGTATTCATTTGTAGAATAGAGATAATGCTGGCAAGCAGTAAGCTATTTCACTTTACTGGTAACGTTTTTTATGTGCGCAATATTAGGATGTTATAATGTTAATGATAACTAACAATTAAATAAATTTGTAAAGTTAATTTCATTCATTTTTCACCTATAAAATAACAGGAGGTAATCTTAATTCCAGGTTATAAAAATAGTCGTATTGTTATTATAAACATTAAGTTAATTTAAATATTTGTCAGAATAAATTTTAATATAGAATATATTGATAGCTCTAGGGCATTAAATAGGAATTGATAAAGTATTTCAATTATTAAAATTATTTTTTTAAATCTAAGTTTTATCCTGAAATATATGTGTTTTAATCTCAATCGATCCTTTGTGTTATATTTGGACTGGTAGACTATTAGTACCAGTTAAGAACCATGGCATTGTTAGAACATGAACAATACTTGTTATTATTAACAGTAATCATTAGTAATCTTTAAAAGTCTAGTCTATTAACCATTCAAGTTCACTCTGCTAATTTTTATTAATTTCTTTTCGCCATACATTTTTTTCTAGTGACAAACATTGAATATATATCTGATATTTTTTTAAATGAGAGCTCCTAAAAAAATAATTAAATTTTTATTACATTCTACCTTTTATAATTTTACACTTTTGTATTGTAAGGACACATTTCCAGGCGGGTAAATCATATATTTATACCTTTGTTCGAATTAAAATTCTAGAATATATGGTGTCATTATTAGGTAGTTTCATGTTTTTTATCTATATATTATTCAAGGACAAGAAGACAGCCCTGCACGCTTCAATCTTCACCCCACTACTCGCTATGCTCTTATCAGCTCATCTCTGTAAACTTGTTATCTTTCTTCACATATCACGGTTACAACGATAGAAATTAACATATTATGAAAGACTTGAATCGTCCTTAACTCTTTCATTCATATAAGTAATGGTAATAGAGGCTCTGATTGGCTTAGCCCATATTTAGGTAAACTATATATACCACGTGATTATCCACGATAGCATTTTTAATGAAAAACATTTAAAACCATTTCTTAGCACGTCTGCACAGTAAATAGTGTTTATGACAAGGGTTATGGTTCTAACCCTTATTTTTTTTAGTTTTTGGCTGTAATCAGTATATTCATAATTTTTATCTTTTATATAAATAAATTGATAAATATAGGTACTAATGAGAATATGAATGAATTACTGTAACTCAATCGGCACAGGCAAAATCCTTTTTGATCGTTTACGTACAAGTGAAGCGTCTTTACATCTCATTATTCATTTCTAAGACGCTGATCGTAGAGGTATGGGCGAATATGAGGGTGAATGAGTGTGATGATGAACGAGTGTAGTCATTGTTACTATCTGAGTTCAACTAAGCTCAGAAAATACTATTTATCAATAGCCGAATAGTTAGGGAAACTGGGACCTACAACTTTCGTATGATTTTTAGCTAACAAACAGGTCTGCCACTTAGTTCTCTCCCCTACACATCATCTGAACCTTGACTACCATCCAACAGTCTAATAACAGTTGGCTAACAGGGTAGTTTAAATCTGACTATTTATAGAGAATTAAATTTGCATTATAATTAATCTTCTAAATTAATGTTGATGCTCAATCTTTCTTTGCTCATGTATGATTAAAAAGTATACAACTAACCATCTTTAGGAAGTTAATCTATAGTAAAATTCCTTAAAAACGTGACGTTGACAATATAAGCCAAAGATCAATAAGTATTAATTGTAAAAATATAGTTTACTATATATATATATATATATATATATATATATATATATATATATATATATATGACTTGTATCGATGTTATTTTAGTGCTAATTTAACTCCTGTGATGTTTAAACTAATCTAATTTAGTTCCAATATACTTGTTGTAAGAAAATTAGTGTAAAAAACATTTTAATAAAGTAATTTAGAGTCGTGGGAATTAAATTTTAACTGTAAAGATTCTTCCATCTATCTGGTGAACTTTCTAGTGATGTTTACTACCCCAGGCCTTACACTACCAGGGCTGTTTTATCTTATGAAGTCAATAAAATTATAGGTTTACTTAAAAAAATAAATGTTGTTCTATCATAATCCACACAATTTAAATTGTATTTTATTGAGTCTATAAATAGCACTCATTTCATTCCGATATTTTTAAATTATGTATTTTTTTTAGCAATCTGTAGTAGAATTGTACCTAACACTTTATCATCCAATGGTCTCATCTACGAAGAGGTTATTCGGAAATCTTGTTTAGTCGTGATTGACTTATATTGGTAATATTCCTCAAGTCATTTGTTTAAAATGCACTTTGTGTGCTGCCGTATTTCAACTAAGGCCTACGTGTCTTTCCCCCGTTAAAGAAATGCATCCTTCTCGCTTTGAATTATTAATAAGGTGTATTACAGTGAGCTCTCACCAAGACGCGTGGTTGTATGAACATGGCTGATTTAAGAACTGTCAAACACAACAATTGCTGGATGTTGTTGAGGCGAATATTTTTTGGTTATACTAATAAACGATTAAAAAGAACTAAATTCTATCTTTTCCTACTGTTATCGCGATGATTTTATTACTTATATTTTTGTTTTCTAATAATTTTATTCAAAGGTGGATTTATTTTTATAAACGCTTTAGACATTTAGCAACGTTCTTTACCGCAGACAAAGCTTACACTAAATTATAGAAAATAAATGTTATTAAGAAAAATTTATGGGCGTTTTTGAACGTAGCATAGACAAAACAAACCTTTGATTTGATGGGGAAAATTAGGGTTATAGTTCACCTAAATTCATTATTTGAAAAGCACGCCTTACAAAAAGGCATACTTACAAGGTTATTTTTATCAATACACATAGACTTCACATTTTTATGAAAGTTTTCTTTATACAGATATATCTAACAATCGATAAATAGATCATTCTTTAGATACATTCTAATACATTGTAATTTAGGTTACAAGGTACAATAAAGCTCCAAATATATCAAGCTAATTATAAAAAAAACTGTATTACCTGTAAAATACACTAAATACAATAAAAATTAAAGATATTAAACAGGTCCTCAGTAAGTATTCAGAGCTTGGACAGTTCCTTGTTTGATTTGATCTGAACATCATTTGACGTAAAGAAGCAGTGAGATGATAGTATTGTTCACTATTAAAAACGCAATTTGTCTAGAATGGAGAGAATGCAAATTTAACGGAAAATTCTCATTTTAAGGTTTTACCGAAAAATGTAATACATTTCTACATGCAGGGTAAAAAAAAGCTCATTTTGACAATATGGGGATTTCAAATGTAGTGGTTGCCCCATTTTTTTATTTTAGAAATCATTACAGTCTGAGGTAAATTGTCATTAATTCGGTTAGCTTTGTTAAAATAGACTTGTACACTATAATTTTACTAATTATACCTTGTTTTCAATACTGAATATGGTATTGAAATTAAAAGAATCCCTATCGATTGTTATTTTTTTATCGAAGCCTATGTATATTTCATTGTATGTCTAAATATCGTGGGACATCCATTTATTTCACATCAGGTGAATCTTAAGTAAGTCACTTTGCAATATCTAAAACCTAGTAGTGTAGCAAATAAAATAAAACATATCACAGATTGCTTCTTTTAAATTGATATCCAGAGGCAAATTCACTCTGTTTTTAATGGAATGATGTTTACTTAGATATGTTACATTTAGGCATGTTTGCTCGGGTCCGAGCCTGTGTACTGGGTACATTTATAGAATATGTAGGTACCTCTGGGGAACCCCTTGAGTACACTCATTAGGTATCCTTATGGATACAACATGAAACTCCGAGTTGTAAGTCCCACAACCAAAATATATTCTATGACCACATAAGCACTGTTACAGTAAACTGTCAAAACATTAATAATTTTGATCTCCAATAAATTTATAAAGAGAATTCAGGGTATGACTATGTTGATGGGGTATTTTACTTTGAACGGTTAGGAAATCAACAAATTTTACATAAATATCTAACAAACAGTATGGTTTAATATGGAGTTAATATTTGAAACTGGTTTTATCGTCTTGAAATTGTAAAGTAATCTTAATACTTAAGTTCATTTGGTTTACCAACTAAAATAAAACTTAAAAATAGCTATGTAACTTGAGAGTGTTAAATTCAGCATTATAGCAGAAAGATGCGTAGTAA
This sequence comes from Stictocephala bisonia, assembly GCA_035578905.1. Taxonomy (NCBI): domain Eukaryota; kingdom Metazoa; phylum Arthropoda; class Insecta; order Hemiptera; family Membracidae; genus Stictocephala; species Stictocephala bisonia. The sequence continues at coordinate 132,484 of JAQJVL010001063.1, read as the reverse complement.
ATCGGCTAATAATGGATTGATTACAATATATATTTTTTTATCTAGTATAAATACATTATTATGTATTATGTATAATATAAATACATTATATTATATTAAACTGAAACAATTAAAATTTGATAATTTAAAATAAAACTGAAAATACATCTACATTTCAGAGTACGAATGTGCAAAACAACTTGATCTCCAGTCCCGTAACTTAATCTAAAGCTTGCGACCTTTACCACTGATCGCATACACATACGATAGTTTGACACATCCGACTACCAATTTAAAGTTTGTCTTATTTTACCAGGTGAAGTTAGGGCTAAGAAACCTTCTCTAACACTTAACCTGGGGACAAACGTCTTTACGTGACTTGCAAACCACGGGAGAGGCAGGGCAAAAACTGTTAGTGGTCATATTGGGGATCACACCTGGACCATTTGCTTAGCAAGCCAACGCATTAGCCCCTTAGCTACGTCTCTCCCACTTAACTTACTTTTGAGGTTAAGTGGTAGAGAGGGTTTTACAGCCCAAATGTTGCCTCTTGTGAAAATAAAGTCGTTTTTCATTTCTACAAACACACACGCACCGTCCCACATGTCTACGATGCTAATATTTATAACAGATAATCATATTTGTTACTGTATGAAGAAGTAAAATAGCCTTGAAAATACAGTAAATCAATTTAGGCTTCCTTTCATCCTAGGGATTATCACTCCAGACTAAATGTCATGTCAGCGTAACAAGCTCAGGTCTGACCAGGAGGTCAACTAAATTTATCTTTTTTGTTTTTCCAAAAAATGGCATTCTCGTTAAAAATACGGAAACAATTAGTTGTGGGCAAACAACTGGAATCACAATAACATTTATATCATGAGTGTAGACTTAACAATCACATCATTGGTCGTTTATATGCAATAAATAGGCGAAATGTTTGGAGTAAACAGGATATCTAAAGGCTTTCTTATCAGACTTGATAGTCAATCAAAGCTCTACTTAGTGATAAGGCAGGTAATTGGGTGTTAGGTTTAAACTATTTTGTTCAGTTTTGCTGGTATAAACAAATATAGTGTCATATAATGCTTGATGTGTTTATACGTTATTTTACTTCGGACACTTTTTTTACAAAAAATTAAAACTTTTTACAAGAGGAAAAATATTATATAACTCATATTGAAAATCCATTCAATAACAAATAAATGTAAAAAAAAAAAAAAATACATTGCTTATACTACATAAACTGTAAGTTTGTTTAGTCTGAGGAATCATAATTTGAAACAAAATACCACTATACATGTATGCGTGGTGGGTGAGTCATTCCCGTTGTGTGGATGTCGGAATTGATCATTTCGTATTGTTTAGTGCCGTTGCAAATATTGTGAACGTCCGTAGCATGAAAACAAACACAATAAAAAGTTACATTTACGAGAACTACACTAATTACTTTCTTTGATAGTTGAAATTGGATGCAGTTTTTAACTAATGTCATCAGGTAAAAATAAATGTGTTTTTAAGTCTGCCTTCTACTAAATTAAACATTGAAATGCCATTCTAAATTAAATATTGGTATTTTTATTACAAAACTTATTCTGTACTGTCAATTTTGAACGGTACAAATGGTGGAGGAATAATTTATTATAGAAATGCTGTACCCATTTAAATTGTTGGATACCAGCTGGTTATGAGATAAGATTGTCATAACTCCAAGTTCTTTGTGCAATGAGCTAAAATGGCTTTACATACAAATGGTACAATATCATCCATCTTGCTGAACTATAGTGGCTTTATTGTGCTTGTCCCATTTACCCTTTTTGCAAAGTATACGCTGGTATATTTATTCTTATACCTAAATTATTTAAAATTGATTTCAAGTGTCTTACAAAGAATATAAATACATAAGTACACAAATAAAAATAAATGTATAATATAAAAAGAGAATATTTTGTAGATAAAACGTTTACATTAATATGAATAAACATATATAAGGACTTACTTAAAACCGTACATTTTATAATTATTATATTTAGTTCCGTACAATCTCTGGCTATCATGAATTTATTAACCATAACACTGAAAGATAATTTTTTTTCAGATAAAATTATACGTGCCATATCATTTTGAAATTGCTTTGATTAAGAATGTTGATTGTTTTGTGTGTTGTGATATTTAACTGTATTGTTTGTGATACACGTGCATAGGTCTTATTAAAAAAACGTATATTTTGATCTTTAACCTATTGAAATTGAATCATTATCTAATGAGAAATATACTCACGCTGGTCGGAAACAATGCAGAGAGCCAACAGAATTTTACATCACACAAGCTCCATTTACATGGTGGTACTAAATACTAAAAAAGGTAATATACGTACTAAATACTTTGAAACTGAACAAATAAATATACGGAGTGAAGAAAAATTAAAATTATAAAAACATAAATTTGAAAATTCGAACTTCTTAGATTTTGAATCTTGAACTCATCCTTTCAGTCAGGAGGAAATGCTCTGTACTAATAGAAACCAAGCTAAAATCAACTTTATATGATAGTTAAATATAAGAACAGAATGTTTCAAAAAGAATGACCCGATTTTAAATTGCTATTTTTATTAGAAACATAAGCTTTACCCAAACATATTGGACACTAAAATACTCACAAGGTAATGAAGTTTACAAAAATATCATATATTTTTATTATGTCCTCCAATTGCAGCACGGAGAGCACTTATTTAGTCCAGTCAATAAATGACCCAAAATGAGGTGTAGAGTGCGTGAGCAGGTAACTAAGCGATTCCTTCAGAAACTTGTTCAGGGGGCTTAGGTTGTTAACATACCAAAAGTCCTGACTCCTAGGTGATGAGCGGGGCGGGGGGGAGGAGGGGGGCTAAAGGTACGAATGTTGGGTTTTTCGCTTATATCTCGAAAACGGTGCATCGGAGGGAAATATTTTTACATAATAAAATGGAGTTCTTAAAATTATCTAAAACTTTTATATCATATGTTTTTTTCTAATTCCTAACCCTTTTCGAGCTATACCCTTGGAAAAAGTTGAAATTTACAAAAAAAATCAATTTACGTCAAAATATTTATAAACATTGCATCATATTGTCTAAACCTATTCATAAACGAAAAGTATGAATAGGAAAGAAGTTGTAGATTTTTAAATTCCCTTTTAGAATATATATACATATGCTGATTAATGTCCAACCCGCCTAAAGTTACAGCTATTTTAAAACTTGTATAGCATTTTGCAATTTTCAGAAAATTAGTTTGTATATCATATTCTTAACCCACAACCTTTGTTCGTGTATTTTGTTTAAATTACAGATAACAATATCAGCAATTTGTTAGTCAATTAAATTTAATATTGTTAGTCAATTAATTAACTTGATGCTGTTCGAGTTGGTAAAAGGGCTATGAATTCAATAGTTGACTTGACATTTGCAGACGTAAAGTTATCGTGCAAGGATCGGGCATTGCCAATATCTTCTGTCAGCTCATTGATAAAAGTTCATGATAAAAGGGTAGTAGTTACCCAACATTGCTCTTTCAGCGGATATGTATAAGCAAACGATCAGATGAGGATTTGATGACATATTTTGAGTATGAGTTGGCCCCATTTCCCTTAGCACTGTTCAACGAAAGTGGCATGAGAAAGACAAACAAATCAGTGCTGTACAACTTGTTTGAGCCAACCAAGAAAGATATTCTTCTGCCTCAAATGAACATTGTAGTCGATGGAGGATTTCTACTCCACAGAGTTATTTGGCCAAAAGATGCATTGGTTGTGACTATTTGTAATAGTTATATCACCTACGTCGACCACCATTATCCTGGGACTACTCGCACTGTGGTGTTTGATGGGTACGCAAACACAGCCAATAGCACTAAATCACAAGAACAAATGCGTCGTTACAGACTAAAAAGGTCAGCCAACATCAATTTGACATGGGACACACAAATACCTGTTAAACAGGAAGACATTTTATAAAAACCTACCAACAAAACTAACTTCATCTCCTTACTGGAGATAAAGCTGCAGGAGAAAGGGATACATACTCTTCAGGCTACCGATGTCGCTGACATCCTAATCGTGAAGACTGCTGTTGAACAATCCACTCACAACTCTGTGGCTGTCGTTGGTGAGGATGTAGACCTTGCTGTCCTGTTGATTGCTTCCACTCCTGCGACCCGAGATATCTTTATGCTGAAACCCGGACGAGGGAAAACCAAAACAATAGTACTGTCCACCCAAGAGATGCAGCACCGTAGATTTGAACACATCCTGTTCCTTCATTCATTTACCGGATGCAACACAACTTCTGCTACTTTCAGGAGAAGCAAGGTGGGCTTCTTTAAATTGTACTTGGAGTCAGAAATCATCCAGCAAGCAGCAATGACATTTTCTAACCCCTCCTCTACTTACGACCAGGTTGAAAAGGCTGGGGAGATGTGCTTTCTGAAGTGGTATAAGGTGCCAAAAAAACAAACCTCCCTTAACCAGTACCGCTTCCAATCGTTTACGAGGTCAGTGGCAAATATGAAGCCTGAAATCAGCTCCCTACCTCCAACAGAGAATGCAGCTAAACAGCACTCTCGGCGAACCTACCACCAAGTGCAGCAGTGGCTCGGTAATGAGCTGCCCCCTCAAGATTGGGGGTGGAAACGTGTAGGAGACACCCTGGTGGCAATTACAATGGAAAATCTACCAGCACCAGAGGTTCTTCTGAAAACTATATTTTGCCGCTGCACCAAGGATTGTGTAATTGGAAAATGTGGCTGCCTAAAAGCGATGATCACCTGTTCTGCAGTGTGCCTCCACTGTCAAGGGAAGTGCCTGAACAGTGTGCCTGTTGACGATGAGGACGATGAAGACGATGTAGAGCCCATTCAGCAAGAGCCACCCGCTACTGAGGAAGAAGATGCCATGGAAGAACAATCATTGCCTGGGCCCTCAAGTTCAAAGAGGATGAAAATTTGATTACTTTTAAAGTTGAGAGTAAACATTAGGAATATATTGAGAACAATGGGGTTTACAATTATTATTGTAATGGTGTAACGAAACTATCTGTAGAATAAAGTGTGAAATTTGTCATCATCATTATTTTTTTCTACTTAATTTAATAACTTGCTTATAAGTGGCCATATATGTTATTAGATGAACGAACAAAGGTTGTGGGTTAAGAATATGATATACAAACAAATTTTCTGAAAATTGCAAAATGCTATACAAGTTTTAAAATAGCTGTAACTTTAGGCGGGTTGGACATTAATCAGCATATGTATATATATTCTAAAAGGGAATTTAAAAATCTACAACTTCTTTCCTATTCATACTTTTCGTTTATGAATAGGTTTAGACAATATGATGCAATGTTTATGAATATTTTGACGTAAATTGATTTTTTTTTGTAAATTTCAACTTTTTCCGAGGGTATAGCTCGAAAAGGGTTAGGAATTAGAAAAAAACATATGATATAAAAGTTTTAGATAATTTTAAGAACTCCATTTTATTATGTAAAAATATTTCCCTCCGATGCACCGTTTTCGAGATATAAGCGAAAAACCCAACATTCGTACCTTTAGCCCCCCCTCCTCCCCCCCGCTCATCACCTAGGAGTCAGGACTTTTGGTATGTCAACAACCTAAGCACCCTAAACAAGTTTCTGAAGGAATCGTTTAGTTACCTGCTCACGCACTCTACACCTCATTCCTTGACTGGACTAATTCGATAGCTGCGTTTCTGATAGACACCTTATGCACAGTTTGGTACTAATTCAGCTATCGAATAGATGTCCTTTGTGCTGCTGATGGAGGACACGTTGAAAATGTACGATACTTTTTCGTAAACTTAATTACTTTGTTAGTATTTTAATGTCAATGTTTATAAATAATATTGCTATTAAAAATTGGGTTATTTTTTTTAAACACCCAGTAAATAACTACAGAAAATATCTAAAATATTGTTAAATTAATATTATAATGCAAGTCATTTAGTAACAATATAAAATCTCAAAATTATGAACAGAAGTCCATAACTGACGTAATCGTATTACGCTGAGTTATTGAAGTAAAATGTTCCAAAACTTATTGGATCTGTAAATTGAGTGGTAAAGGGCTTTTAACCCCAATTAAGGTAACTAACCAAGCCACAAGGGAGTTTTAATATGGCTAGTGGTCTTTGTGTTGTGCTAGATTAACCTTAAGCTAGTGTATGTTATTAATTAAAACTTTAAAATTTAACTAAAAACATTAAACATTAATTAAACATTTATAGTTAGCGTGTAAAAATCAAATAAGTTGCATTTTTTTTCAGTGTTTACTGTCACGTATTTGTAGATGATTCCAGATAAAGTTGTGTTTTTACATTAAATGAATATTTAATGTAAGCTAAACAAAGTTATAATCAAATGGATCCTTGAATTTTATCTACCCAATTGAGGATCCAAAAACGCACAATAGTGTAATAAGCAATGGATATAAAATGAAAGTAAGATGGTGCTTATTTTTAATATGAGGTTAGGTCCTCTGTACAGCCTAATCATAAAATGAAGCATTACAATAAAAATAAGGATTGTGCAGGCATTCATTTGCCTCTTTGAACTTGAGAACTTAAATAAAGATTACGCATAGGATTGCAGGCCCATGTGAACTGCGGGTAAACGTTTAAGAAAAATAAATCGTATATACTCTTTTAGATCGGCCTCTCGTGCTTTTATCTGTACACTATAACATATTTATGTCCAACACAGGCAATTATTATAATGTTTATACCATTTTGTAGTTTGTTTGGTAATAATTTAATTACATTTATTTCAAAGCAGTATAAACTATCAATACATCATAATTACTGACACAAAGCAGGTTTATAGTAAAACATATTTGTGTATATATTAATAATCCGAAAACATAACTTTTAGTATAGTTTATAGTTACTGTAAAATTGAATATTCTTTGGATACAAATCTTAATAAGAATTTTGCTTTATAATGTGTATTATATGTATTCAATACAACATATTACAGATATAAGTTAAACATATTGTAGATACAGTTGGGGAGTAAATTCCTAACCTGTGGGACATCACAGAGTAACCCTCTACTGTTTCGTATATACCGAGTGTCCCACGAAGGGGTTTAAACGTTTGATTTTATATTACGTGCCCATTCATGCACGTAACTTTTTTAAACTTTACACAGTTTACAAAGTAGGTTCTATAAATATTCTGGAAAAATTTCAGCTCACTAACCTTAGTAGAAACAAAATGGCGGCATATTGAAAAACGATTCTTTAAAAACATTAAAAAAGGTGTTTTTGGTTTTATAAAATATTTTTATTGTTACATTCTGGGGCAATATGACTTTTAAATAAAAACTAGAACATAGCCTAATGGAAAACCTTAAAGTCCAAAATTATTCAAACTGTAACCCATCCACAGCAACACACTGATAACAGCGCGTAACAAATGATTCGTAAGCTCTTACAAAGTAACTCCGCGGTATCCGGAGAAGTTCCTCTTCTATTGATCGTTTTAGTTCCTCATCATTATTGAAGCTATGGGTATAAACTTGTTCCTTCAAGTAACCCCATAAAAAGAAGTCACAAACAGTTAAATCAGGTGATCGGGGTGGCCAATCTAAAAAATCACTTCCACGACCAATCCAACGGCCATGAAGGTTGCCATTTAGTAATTGCTTGACAGGATTTGCGAAATGAGGTGGAGCACCATCTTGTTGAAAGATTGCTTGATTCATTTCTGGTACCGTCAAATGGGGCAAGACCTGTTCATTTAAAACTCGTGCATACCTAATCCCAGTCATTGTATTGTCTGAAATGTCGTAAGATAACACGCCGTTACAACTGACACTCGCCCAAACAGTAATTCCTTTTGATTTAATTGGAGTCTCCTCAAGAATGTGGGGATTGACGGTATTATAATAATTACAATTATGCCTATTTACAACACCATTGCGGTAGAAAGTGGACTCGTCTGAGAAAATGATTTGAGTATGCCAATTAGGATCTGACTCATGGAATTCAATGATACGAGAACAAAATTCCACTCTTCTGTCCGGATCATCTTCAAGAAGTTGATGAACTAGGTGACTTTTGAAAAATTTAATTTTGTTTTTCTTAATAATTCTATGTACAGAAGACTTTGGAACACCAGTTTCAAGTTCAACCTTCCTTAGTGATTTCGGTTTACCTGGAGAGCGGAGCATTGATGCGCACACCAGTTCTTCTATTTCCTCATTAGATCGCCTAGAGTACTTTTTGACAACACTACCAGTTTCTAACAAAAGATTTTTCCACTTGGTTATTGTTGGATTACTAGGTGGTTCAATTCCTGGGTAGGCAACCTGAAATTGTCTAATTGCCTCAGAGACGTTGCCAAAAGCAATAGCCCACGCACAACACTTAACTTTTTGTTCAACGTTAAAAGCCATTTCTCGACTCCACTTTCAGTAAAACACTACCGAAGAAAGTTGGGTTATGTTTTTATGGCTCAAGCTAAATTTTACAATGAAACAGCTGTTCTTCAACAATGAGCGTTAGAACCGCAACTAACATAATGAATTTTTTATTTAAAAGTCATATTGCCCCAGAATGTAACAATAAAAATATTTTATAAAACCAAAAACACCTTTTTTAATGTTTTTAAAGTATCGTTTTTCAATATGCCGCCATTTTGTTTCTACTAAGGTTAGTGAGCTGAAATTTTTCCAGAATATTTTTAGAACCTACTTTGTAAACTGTGTAAAGTTTAAAAAAGTTACGTGCATGAATGGGCACGTAATATAAAATCAAACGTTTAAACCCCTTCGTGGGACACTCGGTACAAGTGATATGTATACTGACCTCGATGTATATAAACTAAATTACAGAGGAATATACCACGAGTTATACTTAACTGTAATTCATACAAAAGACTATGCTGTGAACTCAATCTGTGACACCGCAATATCATTCACCCCGGGGAGTAAATTTTCGACCTGCGGGGCTTCACAGAGTAACCCTCTACTGTTTCGTATATACAAGTAATATGTGAACTGACTCAATGTATTTAAACTAAATTACAGAGGAATAAACACGTGTTATCCTTAACTGTAATTTATACACAATTATTTCAGATAAATGTTCTTAGAGTCTAAAATTAACCAATACGGAAAGGTTTTTTCGAGTTTTTCGTTACTTTCTTGTCATTTTCATTATAATAGTAAATAGTTTCTTCTGATTATAGTAATACATAACATTATTAATAATTGTTTAATTCTTAGTAAAATAATATGGAGATATTAACACATACATAAGCAACTGAGTTTTTAGGATATGTTTATTATTATTGTAAAATAGTTCAGTATTAAATGTTTTGTAGGTTACTTAATGATATCTGAGGTTGTATATGGATTATTTATAAGCGGTTTCTGAGCTTAATGGTAAGGTAGCAACCCACTCCGACTTCAGTGGTAACTCTGGATGAATATTTGATTAGAGACTAAGAGACACTGGCGCTACACATCTCAAGGAGAAACACTGATATCCCTAATCAATATAAGTTCATACTACATAATATAATTGTATATGTATATTTAAAAGTATATTATATTTATGTAATTTTGACTATTAACATAAAAAGCTTAACTATTAATTAAAGTTAGTAATGTTTACTTGCAATCACAAACCTTTAAACCTGTAATAGCAATACACGCCACATGATAATGATTACAGGCTATTTATTGAAAAAATCTTTATACACTAATAAGCTGAAAATCGGTTGTGTGGCTGCTGACTCATTATATAACACATTCTTGACATTCTAGTTACCAGGTCTGTTGCTAGTTTATTACTACCATTGATTTTATGTAAAATATAGATTTACTATCAAATGGTAAATTTTCAGTATGTTTATATGGGTCATCCTGGAGCGCTAGTGTAGTCCCGTGTAAATTTAATGCTATTTAAACCAGCTGTGGTTATGGGCCTCACTAAGTAACGAAAATACAAGCATAAATATTTCTATTAGACGGAATATATATTGTAAGCATATATAATCAAAGGTAGGCCTGTTTATTACTCAGGGGCCTGTTTTACGTGCAGCATTAAACATTTGCTATGGACGTGAAGAAAATCACCAATATTTGAAAGCTACATATTAAATATTTGTTTTGTGTATTATAATATAAAGTGAAATAAACATAGTTTAGACTGTTATATAAACTAAAATATTTAAATGTTGATCTAAAAACAATTAAATGTTACAGTAAAATTCAAATGTATAGTTTTATTTGGAGTTTCAGTTTCCAAGTTAATTTTGTATCAATTTCCCAGATTATTATGATTATCAACTTCAATCGTATACCTGTCAACCTCTTGAATCCAGCCAGACATGACACATGTCATAATTAATTGTGCTGTATTGAACGTCATTAGGATGTTCGATGAGATATTATGTATTATTTCTTTTCTAATAAAAGTGTTAGTCTTTTTATAAGTATAAAAAGTGTTGAGGGAAATTCATTTAACAAAATTCCTTTATGAAGCCTTTTTAAATTGGCTAGTTTGACATTTATGTATTTATAAACAGCAATGCTGAATTATGTACCTATAAATACCAAACTAGCTATTTAGGAAGACATATCTTTTTATAAAGGAATTTCGTTTAGTGTATCCCCCTCAACACTGTTTATTCTAATATAAATACACTTTTATTAAAAAATAAATAAAACATAATATCTAATCGAACACCCTAATGACGCTTCAATAGAACACCCTAATGACGTAATTAAATAATTATAGTTGTGGATTAAGTACGTCAAACTTATGTGCTACTAGAAAATTAATTCTATTACATGTGTTCCCTATGTTTCAGTGCTAACTATTATATTTCCAAATTATAAATTGTTCGATACTTAAAAAATGTGTGTACAAAGTGTTTCTTAAATATACTATTAAATAAACTAACTGCAATAATAATGCCAGAGCTCATGATATAGAAGAATTTCCAAATGTTTATAGTTTTACTAAATTTCACGTTTAAAAGTGCAAGTTCTCACTCTGCTAGACGTCGGTGAAAGGAAATCACTTATCTAAAGAATCGTACGACATAGTATGTAGATACCAAAGCGTCAAACTCTCTCATTCAATTACGTATTGAGATAAGATTTATTTTATTAAACTAATGGTATTAAACCTTAATTATAATTTTCTGCAAAGAGTAATATATTATAGAGTATATATTATAGACTTGTTGCTGCTTTATTTATTCGTTTAATTCTGTAAATAATACTTTACTTAGTAAAATAACAAATTATTTAAAACTGAAATATGAACGGAGGTTCTAAGCAAACAATAAAGAAAGCGATTAAATGGTTTAATACTGTGTCATAATATTAAACTTTTAGGGCCATAAAAATTAAATAAAAGAATGTACATACTAATGGAATATTGTATTTTAATAATATCCACTGGAAAATATATTCTGCCTACGTGATTTACATTTCGTCCTGACAACATAACCTTAATCGGTATTTAGGTAGCAGGACCCTGCTATCCTAGGTAAACATAGGACAATGGAGAAATCCCCCTACAAGGGATCAAGGGTCAGGATTAGATTTGTTTTTTAATGATGATACTTTTATATATGTGTGTTGTAGTACATAAATCTTCTTATATACGATGATCACTTAATTTGACATATTAAATACATTCTAATAATGTTTTCAAACAAAATATTTTGGATGCTACATCTTAATAAATTCACTTTCCATGATTTAATCATATTTAAAGTAATTTTTTATTCAATAATAGGATCATAAACAATCTAAAATGTTACTCATAAATTTCTAAAAGTACAAATTATTGAACATGTTTGAAAATAAATTCTTTCTTTTGAAATCTCCCTGCCATTGTGACTTGGATTTAAGTTCGTTACATATTATACACGATCCCCAAGTATTAAATTTCAATAAAGAAATAATTGTGTCAGATTTAATGAAATAAAATTCTAGTACTACTATACTGACCTTTATATACACAAGTAACCTTGGTAATGTGATACTGAGTTAAATGAAAGAACATAATGGACTGTGATTTTACATATAGGTTATTATTATTCATCAATATATTTTTTCATAACTATATAATATTTCAAACAAACAAAGATGTTATTGTGAAAAATAGACGTATTAATAGAAATGTTACAACCCTTTGAATATTATCAATTTACCTTTTTCTCTATAAGCTACACTTTCCTCGTCAACGTTGCAAGAAAATCTTGTATAAAAGAACCGCTGAACAATTTCAATTTCAGAAAGAAGCAACTCGATATGTTTGTATGTAAATAATATATACAACTATTCTAGTTTTGTATACATTTCAACGACGTGCATTAGAATATTGATGGAAAATGTTAAGCTAGCAGTAAGAACATATATATATCATTTTCCATTATTGTTCTCCTGCACTTCGTTGAAAGGTATAAGAAACTGTAATAGTATTATAATATAATATTTTAATACAGCATTTACTTTATACTTCTCATGCTCTTTAAACGTTATACATTATTCAACTACACTATTAAACATTCGATGCATATATATTTAAAAAATATATAATAACTTTTCCAATTTTTTAAAAGATAAAATAGCTTTGGTTTATGCAGGAACGTTTTAGTACGTCAAAAATTATTTACTATATTCTACTTTGTATAATATAACGTTGTATTATGAAAATATTATTCAGCGTAAATTCATATATATTGTTGTGATTCTGGTAAATTACGTTCTTAGCTAAAAGCATAACGCAACCCACCCTCGTACAAACAATAGCTAGTCCACCGAAGGTGGGTGCGATGGCACCGGACTCAGGATGACACAAAAAAAAAAAAAGAAAAAAACACACAAAAGTTACGTCAAAAATATAGTTTAATAAACAGGAATTATTTATTTATAATTCTTTTTATAAACTGAAATTGAACAAAAACACAGAACATTAACTAACAACAAGTAAATTACATTTCGGCCGTAACCATGAAATAAAAACCAATATTACGAACACTTGCCCTAAAGACTCAGCCAACCATTACAGACGACGACAGGCAGCAGTCTAATAATGGCTAACAATACCGAACAAACACGAACAGGAAACACGAAACAACGAAAAGAAACATAGATACTCAAACTAAAACAAACAACGAGTAAGACGGCTATTCGAGCGACTCGATTTTGTGCTACGGCACAAAAAGACATGTTTTTGAGTTGCAAATGACAGAGGTTTGATGAGTTACCAATTTGACCATTAAAAATTTTTGAGTTACCAAGGGCTTCTTGAACGACTTTATTTGGTGTTTACTACATAAAAAAAATTTGCGAAACTCCCTTTTTTGCATTTCTTAATATGACCGAATCTTAATTAAGTCTATAGTATAATGATATAATAAGGATAATGTAATACTCCTTAAGAATAATGATTGCTGAATGAGACTCCATTCCATGATTATAATAATCAAGGTTAATGTGTTTCCGGTTTCTGTCTTTCTTATTCTATGATGTCAATTATAGGGGTTCGTAGGACCTCCATATTTTCTTAGGTCATACTCTGATTCTACAATCTACACACTTCTACGCACATCTATGAAGCAAACTATTTGAACGATTAAATCTTTATACCCAAAATTAATACATAGCACAAACCTACACTCTGTACAACACATCCACTGTGCTTTTGGTCTGTGACACAATGATAACGAGTGGAATTATTGACTGTGATGTGACCTAAAATTAAAAAAAAATGGGTATTATTCATGAGTGCTTGGAATTCTTAATTCAATAATTATATAATATAATTAATTTATAGAATTTTCAAATACAAAAGTTCATTCACATTAGCAATCAACTAAATTGAAACTCCTTTAAAGTACTCATAACGATTGAGAAATGATTACTACATATTTAAATTGTAACCAGTGTTGAAAATTATGTATCTATTCAATAAAAAAATACGTACTTATGGTACATTCTGAAACAAACAATAACAATGATAAAACACGTTATAGTCTGAATCTTGGATAAGTTACTCTTTATAGTACAAATAACAGGATTAACTATTTTCAACAGCCATAGCAAATCTCGTAATAGTTACTGGTCAAACTTGCCTCTATACATTATCTTCCCTGTACAAGTTTGATGCTTCAACAATCTGTAACAAGCTTCATCCAGTTTCTACAATAATTACTGCAGTTAAGGCGCTCTTTGACGGCAGTTGTCCGAACCCATTACAGTTAAGGCTATAACTAACTTAGTATAACTTTGACTCTATTATTACTAACGTTACTTAGTAGTAATGGGAAAAGTAATGTGAAAGTATAAAATAGATTACTCGTTCCCAAGATATCTTTATAAAATAGAACACTATCATTACATAAATTAATATATTATTTATTAGTCAAATATTAACTTCTTGTCATGCAAGAACTTAATATTTCAAAGGAATATTAACATAATTCTTGTTTTAAAAGAACTATGAATTAAATGTCAGTTTTTTTATACAAGTTTACCAGTCTAAAGAAACAATAATGTATTGTATTATAATTTAGGAACTTGGTTGTAGAATCGTGCGCTACTCACTTTTGAAGTTCGAGGTCCCAGTTTCAATTGACAAACTAGCAGATGATTACAATTATACTTGATATGAAAAGTGCTAACTGTATCTTAAGCCAGTTGGGAAATCATGACTTGAGTTGTAAATGCTAGTAGCAAAACTAGAACTAGCATCAGGACCCTACATGCTAACCACACATCCCTAAACAAAAAAAGCCACCCAGTGCTCGAGCTATTGGACTATACGTACACTATCATTATAGTTGTTAACATTACAATTGTATAATAATTAATATCCAGTGTATTAATGCGTAATAGTGTATGATTTTGCAAAAAAGTAGAACATCAGATTGTTTTAAATGGAAACTAGAATATCTGTACAAATGGATTGACTAGAGTGATACTTTGATAACCTATGGTTTAGAAAATTTGAGTGAATTTTTCCTCATATTTTTCATTAATACGAAATTCAGGAAAAAATTTAAAGGATGTGCTCACACTATTTTATGGTAGTAATATAGTATTTTATCAGGTCAGTAAAATAAAACTTATATAGTGGTAACTAGGTGAAGTAAAATAAGAAGAAAAATACTTAAAGACAAAAGACACTATTAAGGATTTTTAAATCCTTGTTTATGATCGAGGATCATAGTTAGAAATTTAATAAAGGCAAGAATTGACATATAATGAGGTTAGTTATTTGTGAAAGAAACTAGTAGAATTTTATTGATAAGGTAAACAATCAAGATACAAACTATATTTATCTTCGTAAGAAACCCGGTCTGTGAGTACAAAGTTCTCGATGAAAAGAGATTAATCTAAACTGTAGATTAACTTTAAAACAATGTTGAGCATAATATAAGGTATATGACTTCAGACAGAGGAGTGTCATGCTCATAATAAATTAGAAATAGCTCAACGTTAATTTAGTTAGTACAAAAAACTAAAAATTCTGTCTAAAATAACAGTTTTTCTTTAACTTCCTGTAATGTGATGAATTATAGATTATATCGAATAGAGAATTGTAGATAACATTCATATGGCATTTTATAATGCTTGCCCATTTATGGATAGTTTTTGGTATAAAATAGTCCTCGATTAATTATGGTTTGGGTAATATACGTATATCATTTGACAGTAGAACATCATAAATCTGTGAGGTTTTGATATGTATACCCAGGTGTGCTCTTAAGGTGTTATCCTATAAGCAAAGTCGACCGGCGTGCACAGCTTTATCCAACTGAATGGCATTGAAGCATGCAATCTGACATTGAAGAATCAGATGTGATATTTTTGACAGTATATTGATTGGGAGGTTAGACTAACCTCCGGAACTCCCCAAATCCGTATTCTCTTGGGAAATAATAGAGTTGAAAAAGTGGAATTAGCATTTATATATTTAATTTTACTCATCTAAATATAACCTATTAGTTATATTAAATCTAACCATAAAAAAACTAATTCAAAACGTCTGCTTTAAATCTATTAACTAACTTATAACTAATGCCATTAGATCCAGGTGAAGTACTATTTCGAATGGAATATATTCCTTGCTTCGGATTTCCCTTAAAAACTGCTACCATACAATTATTACTTTATTTTTTTTTCAATAATTAATACAGGAAACAATCCCAATACTCTAAAGATGTTTAATAATTAATTATAAGTAACTAACTCTGAAATATCGTTAGTGCCTAATTGTTGAATATTTAAATTTCACTGTTATAAATAGAAACATTTTATTTGTTTGTGATATTTAAATCAGTTCCAATATAAAAAATTTAGATAAAATCATCCATTTAATAATAAGTATTTTATTATCTACCGATGTTACGATATAAACCAATGTTGCGATGTATATCAATGCTACGATATATACCAATGTTAAGATATATACCAATATTACAATATATACCAATGTTACGATATATACCATTGTTACGATACATACCAATATTACGATATATGCCAATGTTACGATATATACCATTGTTACAATATATACCAATGTTACGATATATACTATTGTCACAATATATACCAATTTTACGATATATACTAATGTTACGATATATACCAATGCTACAATATATACCAATATTACGATATATACCAATGATATAATATATACCATTGTTACAATATATACCAATGATACGATATATACCAATGTTACGATATATATCAATGTTACGATATATAGCAATATTACAATATATACCAATGTTACGATATATACCAATATTATAATATATACCAATGTTACGATAAATACCATTGCTACGATATATACCAATATTACGATATATACCAATGCTACGATGTATACCATTGTTACGATATATACCAATATTACGATATATACCAATGTTACATTGACTATTAAATAATAATTACTTTAATCTTCTGAATAGATGTGACTATTAGTTCATAATGTAATATTTATAATTCATAACATTTAAGTAAATCAGCAATGCTTGCAGGTATTCCTAAGTAATAAGTTATATTGTTGCAGTTAATACAGCACGTACATTATTCAGATGAAATTGGATAAATTAAAATCTTATAAAAGTGTTGGTTTACTTTGACCTTTAATAACGAAGTATTTTGTATATTAACGTTAAATGTCAAGTCCAAATCAGTTTGCAGTAATTACTTCAGTATTTAATTCAACAACAATATTGACCAGCCATGTTTTTGTGTCATTACACTTGTTTAATTTAATATATTTGTACTAAATGCAAAGAATATTTAACCAATATATATATATATCATTTATAACAACACGTAATTTCTCTGAAATTAAGTGCCAGACCTTGATGATTTTATTTTTAAGAGAGTAATTTTTAAAATTGGTTCAACTTAAAATATAATTTACACACTTAGACTTTAATACTATATTTATGCATCACTAAAATCACATAATACTTGACTTTTACGTATGTACAATTAAATGTTTAGAGAATTTATACAGCTTATAACATGTTACAAGATGGTAGGTAATTAACTAGAAGACAGTTTACTTTTGACTAATTAAGTCTTGTATTAAGTTATATTTCATATAAAATGTAAAACCACATTATAAATGAACGAATGGCCTGATATTATAACAATAAATACATTTAGTTGAGTTAGAAAGCAAAAGAATGGTTAAGAACCATAAATGTAGTATATTTCCCCTTAAAGTTAACTGCAGTATATATCCTATTACATCAGTCCCGTTACGTCACACTTGTTCTGACCATTGTTTAAAAAATGGCGTCGGGGTCTACCAATTTACACGTCATTAAATGGTAAAAAAGGCTGTATATAAATCAATGTTTAATTAATTTTAAATATATTATCATTATTTTGTTGTTGATATTATTTGTCATTGTTTTTTATAGATACTATAACTAATATTATACTTAAGTAATGATACCTTTTAAACCGCCATGTTGAATCTTTAATTATTGTCGTGAGCATATATTACCTATAGCATATTATTTAAAAATATAGTAAGTTCTATTGAATATAAAATAGTTAATCTTGTTTTTCACCTATGGAGTATAACGTTTAGTGTACTTCATTTAAAAACATTTGTAAACAGAATAAAGATTTACTATTTAAGTTTATATTTTCATAATAATATTTGTTAGAATATAATCATTATTATGTTATTTTAATAGTTTATTACATCTCCATTACTTAATTTGCGTTCCGTTTGTAAAAGAAATTACATTATTATTCAATTCGATTAAAAATTTTATTATTTCTTAAATTTATATTACATTGCAGTGTTTTTTTTTTAATCTCTCTAGAGTAGAGATATTTGAGAGATCCTAGTGAAATATCTTTAATATATGAGTAATCTTAAAGTAACTATCAAACAAAACAAAAATAAATAAACAAATCAACAAACCTCAAGGAAACATAGTTAAAGGAAACCAAACTACTTTTGTTATTCATTATAAAAGTTAATTTTTTTTCAAATTAGTTTATCTAAATTAATTGTTTGATTTTTTAAAAATTCCTCGTGGATCACAACTGGTAGTCCTAACTCCACATGAGTCTCAAAGCATTAAATATTAACACAATATAAATTTAAAAAAAAAACATGTAATATACGTAACTATACAAAAGACATACTATAAACCAGCAATAAATAAACAATATTAAAGTACTATATAGGCTATGAACAATTCAGCAAATAAACAAAAAAAATGAAATCATCTATGTGTATATAACATATGTATAATCCAAAGAAATAACAGTACAAATAACAAGTAAAATCCAACAGTAATAAGAAACATACTATTCTAACTATAAACTATATGTGCTAAGAAATTATAGTGAAAATTAGTCTCACTCTTGTTCACCATCAACTTTATTTATAGTATTTGCAAAAAATGCACTCAGATATTCAGACAAACAGAATGATTAATTTATATTATTCATTAATAAGACACGGATGGTAGAGAACTTGACAAATACGAGGGTCCCATGACTGGTGTATGATGAAGATGAAAGGTGGATAGTAATTGTTTTTAACTTTATATTAGTAGACTGTGCTTTTGGAAGACACTAGTAGTCTAACAGTCAGGACAAGTAACGGGCCTACAGTTTTACATAGATCCAAATTACATAGTATTGGTTTTAATTTATCTAGATTTCAAGACTTGATATACAACATCAGGACCCTGACTACTATCCAACAGGAATACACAAGGATATAGTAGGGTCCAAGCCATGGTGGGCAATGTGTTGGTATGAAGAGGACTGAGAAGAGAACCTATCAGCTACAATCCTCTCAACTCATTCACAAATCTACACTCCTCAAATGGCTGGGTTACAGCACAAGACCATTATAACTGGCCGGACATATTGTTATGAGAGTGTTGTATTTAGTGCATATAAGGTGTTCAGCAGTGAAGGGTAAACGTTGCAACACTGCGCCGCTGTAAATCACAGGACTAAATTCAGCCTTCAATCTCTGGTTCACAATAAACTTCCACAACAGTGTTTAGTTGTACAAAAGAACTATGTTGAACCGTAAAAATTAGTTTTATATCATTATTTAGTATTTAAATAATAATTAATTGTAATCTTATTCTAAATTACATTCATTTTTTTAATAAATGTTGATTTAATTTAGTAATTCTAAGCTTTATTTACTAACAAACTATGGTCCCTGCTGCTAATATCATAGTGGGTGGGGCTTTCTACTGTCTATGTAGCTTATAACTTATCTAGTTACTATGGTATTTATAAAACGGGCTTGACTCAATAGGAGAAGAGTAGTCCCATGTCTCTCTCTCACCACCACAACTTACTTAGTGCATACTTCCCACGCGCTTTCAGTTAATCACAAACATTACAAACATTACAAACATTACAAACATAGACCACTGTGAAAAGAAATTTATAAAACTAACTAATGTCATTGAAACTTTTTGCTACCAACTATAGATACAACATCAAACGCTGTTGTACCAGATACTTTATGGTACATGATTGTAAAAATGAGTTGGCTGCTCTACCCTAACTAGTTTTACGTACAGTGGTTGTGTGGTGCTAATTTACAGTGGTACAGTGGTACTAATTTATTTTTTTAAACCATAACTTACATTTCATCTTCATACGTTTATATATATATGCATCGTATAAGTATTTACCTTCGATCATTGTCATTGTCATAATCATTATCAGGCTAACATTAAAATAAATAAACGAAAAAAAAATTAATTTTAGAAACTCTGAACGAAGTTATATAGTCAAGTAAATGGTTATTTGTATTGCTGTTCTCGACAAATCCCTTAGTGACAACCTAAAACAGGTGGACGTTGTTTTAAATAACCTAGTTGTTCTTGTTTATTTTAGAAGCAAACTTATTGAGTTCGGATAAGCTCATGTTTAAAAACAGACATTTTCTTAGAGCAAAAATATAAGCACCGTTTCTTGAAGGTTGTAGCGATTATTTTACATCATTACTAATGTACTTTTATATAACTATTTAATAATATATACAATAACAACTATTTTTCTTACCTCATTGAAATTAATAGCCATTAATGATGATTTTTTAATAATTACCTGACTTGATTCAAAATAGGCATTCTTTTATTTGATATTTAATATTAATAATGTTACTTTTATAGATGAGTTGAAAGTAAATCATATATTTCTTTTAAATATTTTAAAATACTATAACAAACATAATAATCTATGGAAGATAATTCGACATTGATTGAAAGTAGATGGAAACACCTTATTGTTTAAGTTGGTTTTTTTTTTTATTGTTAATGAAAATGCATATTGTATTAAAAAAATGTGAACAATTTATTGTTCACAAACTTACAATCAAATACTAAATTCAAAACTCATTCCTGTCAACAAACATTGTTGCCCTATAGAGTGAGTGTTTAATTTCAATATAGTTAAAAAATAACTTACATTTCAATAATGTAAGGTATTCTGAATTGCTGCTAGATAGCTTATAATTACAAACTGCTACATTTCATACAAATATTTACAGTAATAAATTGACTATCGTGATTTATAATTCGATAGCTGAGTTTCTGATAGACACCTTATGCACAGTTTGGTACTAATTCAGCTATCGAATAGATGTCCTTTGTGCTGCTGATGGAGGACACGTTGAAAATGTACGATACTTTTTCGTAAACTTAATTACTTTGTTAGTATTTTAATGTCAATGTTTATAAATAATATTGCTATTAAAAATTGGGTTATTTTTTTTAAACACCCAGTAAATAACTACAGAAAATATCTAAAATATTGTTAAATTAATATTATAATGCAAGTCATTTAGTAACAATATAAAATCTCAAAATTATGAACAGAAGTCCATAACTGACGTAATCGTATTACGCTGAGTTATTGAAGTAAAATGTTCCAAAACTTATTGGATCTGTAAATTGAGTGGTAAAGGGCTTTTAACCCCAATTAAGGTAACTAACCAAGCCACAAGGGAGTTTTAATATGGCTAGTGGTCTTTGTGTTGTGCTAGATTAACCTTAAGCTAGTGTATGTTATTAATTAAAACTTTAAAATTTAACTAAAAACATTAAACATTAATTAAACATTTATAGTTAGCGTGTAAAAATCAAATAAGTTGCATTTTTTTTCAGTGTTTACTGTCACGTATTTGTAGATGATTCCAGATAAAGTTGTGTTTTTACATTAAATGAATATTTAATGTAAGCTAAACAAAGTTATAATCAAATGGATCCTTGAATTTTATCTACCCAATTGAGGATCCAAAAACGCACAATAGTGTAATAAGCAATGGATATAAAATGAAAGTAAGATGGTGCTTATTTTTAATATGAGGTTAGGTCCTCTGTACAGCCTAATCATAAAATGAAGCATTACAATAAAAATAAGGATTGTGCAGGCATTCATTTGCCTCTTTGAACTTGAGAACTTAAATAAAGATTACGCATAGGATTGCAGGCCCATGTGAACTGCGGGTAAACGTTTAAGAAAAATAAATCGTATATACTCTTTTAGATCGGCCTCTCGTGCTTTTATCTGTACACTATAACATATTTATGTCCAACACAGGCAATTATTATAATGTTTATACCATTTTGTAGTTTGTTTGGCTATTAAAATAAATATTTAATTACATTTATTTCAAAGCAGTACAAACTATCAATACATCATAATTACTGACACAAAGCAGGTTTATAGTAAAACATATTTGTGTATATATTAATAATCCGAAAACATAACTTTTAGTTTAGTTTATAATTACTGTAAAATTGAATATTGTTTGGATACAAATCTTAATAAGAATTTTGCTTTATAATGTGTATTATATGTATTCAATACAACATATTACAGATATAAGTTAAACATATTGTAGATACAGTTGGGGAGTAAATTCCTAACCTGTGGGACATCACAGAGTAACCCTCTACTGTTTCGTATATACAAGTGATATGTATACTGACCTCGATGTATATAAACTAAATTACAGAGGAATATACCACGAGTTATACTTAACTGTAATTCATACAAAAGAGTATGTTGTGAACTCAATCTGTGACACCGCAATATCATTCACCCTGGGGAGTAAATTTTCGACCTGCGGGGCTTCACAGAGTAACCCTCTACTGTTTCGTATATACAAGTGATATGTGAACTGACTCAATGTATATAAACTAAATTACAGGGGAATAAACACGTGCTATCCTTAACTGTAATTTATACATAATTATTTCAGATAAATGTTCTTAGAGTCTAAAATTAACCAATACGGAAAGGTTTTTTCGAGTTTTTCGTTACTTTCTTGTCATTTTCATTATAATAGTAAATAGTTTCTTCTAATTATAGTAATACATAACATTATTAATAATTGTTTAATTCTTAGTAAAATAATATGGAGATATTAACACATACATAAGCAACTGAGTTTTTAGGATATGTTTATTATTATTGTAAAATAGTTCAGTATTAAATGTTTTGTAGGTTACTTAATGATATCTGAGGTTGTATTGGATTATTTATAAGCGGATTCTGAGCTTAATGGTAAGGTAGCAACCCACTCCGACTTCAGTGGTAACTCTGGATGAATATTTGATTAGAGACTAAGAGACACTGGCGCTACACATCTCAAGGAGAAACACTGATATCCCTAATCAATATAAGTTCATACTACATAGTATAATTGTATATGTATATTTAAAAGTATATTATATTTGTGTAATTTTGACTCTTAACATAAAAAGCTTAACTATTAATTGAAGTTAGTAATGTTTACTTGCAATCACAAACCTTTAAACCTGTTATAGCAATACACGCCACATGATAATGATTACAGGCTATTTATTGAAAAAATCTTTATACACTAATAAGCTGAAAATCGGTTGTGTGGCTGCTGACTCATTATATAACACATTCTTGACATTCTAGTTACCAGGTCTGTTGCTAGTTTATTACTACCATTGATTTTATGTAAAATATAGATTTACTATCAAATGGTAAATTTTCAGTCTGTTTATATGGGTCATCCTGGAGCGCTAGTGTAGTCCCGTGTAAATTTAATGCTATTTAAACCAGCTGTGGTTATGGGCCTCACTAAGTAATGAAAATACAAGCATAAATATTTCTATTAGACGGAATATATATTGTAAGCATATATAATCAAAGGTAGGCCTGTTTATTACTCAGGGAGTACGTGCAGCATTAAACATTTGCTATGGACGTGAAGAAAATCACCAATATTTGAAAGCTACATATTAAATATTTGTTTTGTGTATTATAATATAAAGTGAAATAAACATAGTTTAGACTGTTATATAAACTAAAATGTTTAAATGTTGATCTAAAAACAATTAAATGTTGCAGTAAAATTCAAATGTATAGTTTTATTTGGAGTTTCAGTTTCCAAGTTAATTTTGTATCAATTTCCCAGATTATTATGATTATCAGCTTCAATCGTATACCTGTCAACCTCTTGAATCCAGCCAGACATGACACATGTCATAATTAATTGTGCTGTATTGAACGTCATTAGGATGTTCGATGAGATATTATGTATTATTTCTTTTCTAATAAAAGTGTTAGTCTTTTTATAAGTATAAAAAGTGTTGAGGGAAATTCATTTAACAAAATTCCTTTATGAAGCCTTTTTAAATTGGCTAGTTTGACATTTATGTATTTATAAACAGCAAGGCTGAATTATGTACCTATAAATACCAAACTAGCCTATTTAGGAAGACATATCTTTTTATAAAGGAATTTCGTTTAGTTTATCCCCCTCAACACTGTTTATTCTAATATAAATACACTTTTATTAAAAAATAAATAAAACATAATATCTAATCGAACACCCTAACGACGCTTCAATAGAACACCCTAATGACGTAATTAAATAATTATAGTTGTGGATTAAGTACGTCAAACTTATGTGCTACTAAAAAATTAATTCTATTACATGTGTTCCCTATGTTTCAGTGCTAACTATTATATTTTCAAATTATTATTTGTTCGATCCTTAAAAAATGTGTGTACAAAGTGTTTCTTAAATATACTATTAAATAAACTAACTGCAATAATAATGCCAGAGCTCATGATATAGAAGAATTTCCAAATGTTTATAGTTTTACTAAATTTCACGTTTAAAAGTGCAAGTTCTCACTCTGCTAGACGTCGGTGAAAGGAAATCACTTATCTAAAGAATCGTACGACATAGTATGTAGATACCAAAGCGTCAAACTCTCTCATTCAATTACGTATTGAGATAAGATTTATTTTATTAAACTAATGGTATTAAACCTTAATTATAATTTTCTGCAAAGAGTAATATATTATAGAGTATATATTATAGACTTGTTGCTGCTTTATTTATTCGTTTAATTCTGTAAATAATACTTTACTTAGTAAAATAACAAATTATTTAAAACTAAAATATGAACGGAGGTTCTAAGCAAACAATAAAGAAAGGGATTAAATGGTTTAATACTGTGTCATAATATTAAACTTTTAGGGCCATAAAAATTAAATAAAAGAATGTACATACTAATGGAATATTGTATTATAATAATATCCACTGGAAAATATATTCTGCCTACGTGATTTACATTTCGTCCTGACAACATAACCTTAATCGGTATTTAGGTAGCAGGACCCTGCTATCCTAGGTAAACATAGGACAATGGAGAAATCCCCCTACAAGGGATCAAGGGTCAGGATTAGATTTGTTTTTTAATGATGATACTTTTATATATGTGTGTTGTAGTACATAAATCTTCTTATATACGATGATCACTTAATTTGACATATTAAATACATTCTAATAATGTTTTCAAACAAAATATTTTGGATGCTACATCTTAATAAATTAACTTTCCATGATTTAATCATATTTAAAGTAATGTTTTATACAATAAAAGGATCATAAACAATCTAAAATATTACTCATAAATTTCTAAAAGTACAAGATTATTAAACATGTTTAAAAACAAATTCTTTCTTTTGAAATCTCCCTGCCATTGTGACTTGGATTTAAGTTCGTTACATATTATACTTGATCCCCAAGTATTAAATTTCAATAAAGAAATAATTGTGTCAGATTTAGTGAAACAAAATTCTAGTACTACTATACTGACCTTTATATACACAAGTAACCTTGGTAATGTGATACTGAGTTAAATGAAAGAACATAATGGACTGTGATTTTACATATAGGTTATTATTATTCATCAGTATATTTTTTTCATAACTATGTACGTAATATTTCAAACAAACAAAATTCATAATCCGTGTTTATATCGGGTGTAGATGTTATTGTGAAAAATAGACGTATTAATAGAAATGTTACAACCCTTTGAATATTATCAATTTACCTTTTCTCTATTAGCTACACTTTACTCGTCAACGTTGCAAGAAAATCTTGTATAAAAGAACCACTGAACAATTTCAATTTCAGAAAGAAGCAACTCGAAATGTTTGTATGTAAATAATAACAATAATATATACAACTATTCTAGTTTTGTATAACTTTCAACGATGTGCATTAGAATATTGATGGAAAATGTTAAGCTAACAGTAAAAACATATATATATCATTTTCCATTAATGTTCTCTTGCACTTCGTTGAAAAGTATAAGAAACTGTAATAGTATTATAATATATTATTGTAAGACATCATTTACTTTATACTTCTCATGCTCTTTAAACGTTATACATTATTCAACTACACTATTAAACATTCGATGCATATATATTTAAAAAATATATAATAAATTTTCCAATTTTTTTAAAAGATAAAATAGCTTTGGTTTATGCAGGAACGTTTTAGTACGTCAAAAATTATTTACTATATTCTACTTTGTACAATATAACGTTGTATTATGAAAATAGTATTTAGCGTAAATTCATATATATTGTTGTGATTCTGGTAAATTACGTTCTTAGCTAAAAGCATAACGCAACCCACCCTCGTACAAACAATAGCTAGGCCCACCGAAGGTGGGTGCGATGGCACAGACTCAGGAGGACACAGAACAAAAAAAACACAAGTTACGTCAAAAATTTAGTTTATTAAAAAGGAATAATTTATTTATAATTTTTTTATAAACTGAAATTGAACAAAAACACAGATCATTAACTAACAACAATTACATTTCGGCCGTAACCACGAAATAAAAACCAATATTACGAACACTTGCCCTAAAGACTCAGCCAACCATTACAGACGACGACAGGCAGCAGTCTAATAATGGCTAACAATACCGAACAAACACGAACAGGAAACACGAAACAACAAAAAGAAACATAGACACTCAAACTAAAACAAACAACGAATAAGGCGGCTATTCGAGCGACTCGATTTTGTGCTACGGCACAAAAAGACATGTTTTTGAGTTAAAAATGACAGAGGTTTGATTTGTTGATTGTTGAGGTTTGACAGAGTTACCAATTTGACCATTTAAAATTTTTGAGTTACCAAGGGCTTCTTGAACGACTTTATTTGGTGTTTACTACATAAAAAAACTTACGAAACTCCCTTTTTTTCATTCCATAATATGACCGAATCTTAATTAAGTCTATAGTATAACGATATAATAAGGATAATGTAATACTCCTTAAGAATAATGATTGCTGAATGAGACTCCATTCCATGATTATAATAATCAAGGTTAAAGTGTTTCCAGTTTCTGTCTTTTTATTCTATGATGTCAATCATAAGGGTTCGTAGGACCTCGATATGTTCTTAGCTCATGCTCTGATACATATATTCTACCATCTACACACTTCTACGCATATCTATGAAGCAAACTATTTGAACGATTAAATCTTTTTTATACCCAAAATTAATACATAGCACAAACTTACACTCTACAACACATCCACTGTGCTTTTGGTCTGTGACACAATGATAATAAGTGGAATTATTGACTGTGATGTGACCTAAAATTAAAAAAAAAAAAAAAATGGGTATTATTCATGAGTGCTTGGAATTATTAATTCAATAATTATGTAATATATTTAATTTATAGAATTTTCAAATACAAAAGTTCATTCCCATTAGCAATCAACTAAATTGAAACTCCTTGAAATAACTCATAACGATTGAGAAATGATTACCACATATTTAAATTGTAACCAGTGTTGAAAATTATGTATATATTCAATAAAAAAATACGTCCTTGTGGTACATTCTGAAATAAACAATAACTTAATGATAAAACACGTTATAGTCTGAATCTTGGATAACTTACTCTTTATAGTACAAATAACAGGATTAACTATTTTCAACAGCCATAGCAAATCCCCTAATAGTTACTGGTCAAACTTGCCTCTATACATTATCTTCCCTGTACAAGTTTGATGCTTCAACAATCTGTAACAAGCTTCATCTAGTTTCTACAATAATTACCGCAGTTAAGGCGCTCTTTGACGGCAGTTGTCCGAACCCATTACAGTTAAGGTTATAACTAACTTAGTATAACTTTGACTCTATTATTACTAACGTTACTTAGTAGTAATTGGGAAAGCAATGTGAAAGTATAATAATAGATTACTCGTTCCCAAGATATCTTTATAAAATAGAACACTATCATTAAATAAATTAATATATTATTTATTAGTCAAATATTAACTTCTTGTAATGCAAGATAATATTTCAAAGGAATATTAACATAATTCTTGTTTAAAAAGAACTATGACTTAAGTGTCAGTTATTATACAAGTTTACTAGTCTATAGAAACAATATGTATTGTATTATAATTTAGGAACTCAGTTGTAGAATCGTGCGCTACTCACTTTTGAAGTTCGAGGTCCCAGTTTCAATTGACAAACTAGCAGATGATTACAATTACACTTGATATGAAAAGTGCTAACTGTATCTTAAGCCAGTTGGGAAACCATGGCTTGAGTTGTAAATGCTAGTAGCAAAACTGGAACTAGCATCAGGACCCTGCATGCTAACCACACATCCCTAAACAAAAAAAGCCACCCAGTGCTCGAGCTATTAGACTATACGTACACTATCATTATAATTGTTAACATTACAATTTTATAATAAATAATATCCAGTGTATTAATACGTAATAGTATCATGATTTTTCAAAAAGGTAGAACAACAGATTGTTTTAAATGGAAACTAAAATATCTGAAGAAACGCATTGACTAGAGTGAAACTTTGATAACCGATGTTTTAGTAAATTTAAGTGAATTTTTCCTCATATTTTTCATAATATGAAATTCAGGAAAACCTTTAACGGATACGCTCACACTATTTTAAGGTAGTAATGGTGTTTTTTATCGGGTCATTAAAATAAAATTCATATAAATGTATCTAGGTTATGTAAAATAAGAACAAAAAAGAATACTTAAATACAAAAGACATTATTAAGGATTTTTAAATCTTAATTAATGATCGAAGATCATAGTTAAAATTTAATAACTATATAAGGCAAGTAATTATAAGGCAAGTAGTGATATATAATGAGATTATTTTTTTTCAAAATAAACTATTAGAATTTTATTGATATGGTAAACAATCAAGATACAAAGTATCTATACATATTTGAGCTGAAGTTTGTTTCAAGTCACATGTTAATGTTGAATATGAATATAGTGGCAAACATCTATTACACATTGTTATCTAGGTTCCTAATCTACCTCATTTATTAAATTTTAAGAACTGCAGTCATGGATATAAAACAAGAGTGCTTTTATTGAGCCACCTTCCCACCCATACACACACATTGGTATTGACCCACCCATAAACGCAAATTGGTATTGACCCACCCTCCCACCCATACACAAACATTGGTATTGACCCATCCTCCCACCCATAAACGCACAATGATATTGACCCACCCCTACACGTACAGTGGTACTGACCCACCCTCTCACCCGTACACGCACATTGGTATTATATCGTTAGATTCTACCAATTCTTCCTCACATACTGAGACCCATCCCCCCCACCAAAGCTGGAAAGCGTGCCAACCGGGGGATGGCTCAAAACAAGTCAAGCGATGGGATCACGGGTGGCAGTTTGAGGGTCAAAATAACACTCGGCAGCTGAGCAAAACTAATTTATTACCAAGTCAAACAACTGGCAGGCAGAAGGCCACAACAACAATAGGCAGAAGGCCACAACAACAATAGGCAGAAGGCCTCAATATCAATTCGCACTTAAATAACGAGAAAACATTAACAAGATAATACAAAAGCTAAAAAAACACCAAACTCTATAAATACCAAAATTAACAATTAACAACTGCATGGCCTATATGCAGCTTAGCCTGAGACACCCAAAACGTAAGACATTTATTAACAACTTAAGAGGGAACATTTAGAAACAATTTAGATAACCCCAAAATAACCCCCGGCTATTTAGCCCACATCCCTTAATTCCACCGAGGCCAGGGAGTAAGCCGGAATCCCTGGGCAGCTCCGAATAAGAAGTTAAGCAAAAGTTCAATAATCCCCTTTTGGTGAGTTTAAAAATTAAACAATTAAAAAAAATATAACACGGTACCGTTCTATTACCCCCTGACATCAATAATACAATTCACGAAATAAATTAATAAATAACACTAATTATATCAATAGGCCTAACACATAAAAATAAATAATACCATGATCTAACAGTAGGGACCTAACAAATCTAAAATCTTAAAAATATAACAACAGAATAAACTAATAAAGATAAATAGCAATAAGTATTAACACAAAAGTTCTTTTTGGATTTTAAGTTTTTTTTTTTTTTTCTTTCATAACAACACATATAGGCCCCCATGGCTGTGTGGCCTACATCACTTTTCATTCAGTTTTTAGGCCTAGGCCTCCATAAATAGTTCGGCACCTTTTTTTTTTCTTTCTCTTTAAATTTCACTTTTTTTTTCTTTTTTAAATAATAACATCAAAACTCCCCCAGCTCAGCCGCCGGGAAACAAAATGGAACGCACTGACCTGAGGACTGAAGAAAAACCACCCAGATGTAGGGATGGCAGCTTAGTCGCAACATGTGCTCTACGACTTGGTCCTCAGGCCAGGCTGGCAGCGTAGAAGGTCGAACTTTCCCCGGACGACAGGCTGAGGGTTGAAACGTCCTACTCAAGGACCCTGGAGTTTTGGAGTCTCTAGCCGAGCATGGTGATCTTCTCCAGGCTGAGCACAAGACAAAATGACGGCCAACCTGACAGACCAGAGCTGGAACAAGGAACGAACGAAATCGAGCCAACGGCCACCAAAGTAAAGCGAATTGCCGGGCACGAGCGATCTCAGGCAGCCCGGCAGACCACGACGAAAAAAACGAAATGTACCGGTCAAACGACCCGGTACAATACTATCTTCGTAAGAAAGCCGGTATGTGAGTACAAAGTTATCGATGAAAGTAAATTAATCTAAACAGTAGTATAACTTTAAAACATTGTTGAGTATAATATAAGGTATATGAGTTTAGGCAGAGGAGGGTCATACTCATAGTAAATTGGAAATAGCTTTACGTTAATTTAGTTAGTACAAAAAACTAAAAATGCTGGCGAAAATAATAGTTTTTCTTTATCTCCCTTGAGGAAATGTGATGAATAAGTATAGATTATATCGAATACAGAATTTTAGATATCAGTTGTATGGCATTTTAGAATGCTTGGCCATTTATGGATAATTTTTGGTATATAATAGTCCTCGATTGACTATGGTTTGGATAAGATACGTATATCATTTGACAGTAGAACATCATGTATCTGTTAGGTTTTGATATGTGTCTCCAGGTGTGCCCTGAAGGTGTTGCAGGCACACACTTATAAGCAGTCGATCGGCGTGCACAGGTTTACACAACTGAATGGCATTGAAGCATGCAATCTGACATTGAAGAATCAGATGTGATATTTTTAACGATATATTGATTGAGTGGTTAGACTAAAGTCCGGAACTCTCTAAATCCGTTTTGTCTTGGAAAATAATAGTTTTGAAATAAATGGAATTAGCATTGATATATTTATATTTATTCATATAAATATAACCTACCAGTTTTATTAAAATTAACCATAATAACAAAACTAATTTAAAACATCCGGTTTAAATCTATTAACTAACTTATAACTAACGCCATTAGATCCAGGTGAAGTACTATTTTGAATGGAATTTATTCCTCGCTTCGGATTTCCCTCACAAACTGCTACCAGGCACATTTATGTTTTCAATAATTGCAATGGAAAACAATACTCTAAAGAAGTTTAATAATTAATTATAAGAAACTAACTCTGAAATAGTGTTATTGCCTTATTGTCGAATATGTAAATTTCACTGTAATAAATATTAAACATTTTATTTGTTCATGATATTTAAATCAGTTACAATATGAAAAATATTTGAGATGAAATCATCTATTTAATAATAAGTATTTGACTTTATACCAACGTTATGATATATAGGCCTACCAAGATTATGATATATAAAAATGTTACGATATATACCAATGTTAGGATAAATATCAATGTTACGTTATATATCAATGTTACGATATATACCAATGTTACGATATATACAAATGTTACGATATATACCAATGTTAGTATAAATATCAATGTTACGTTATATATCAATGTTACGATATATACCAATGTTAGGATAAATATCAATGTTACGTTATATATAAATGTTACGATATATACCAATGTTACGATATATACCAATCTTACGATATATACAAATGTTATGATATATACCAATGTTACGCTATATATACCATTGTTACGATATATACTAATGTTACGAACTATACCAATTTTAAGATATATACCAATCTATATAGCCAATATATTGACTATTCAATAATAATTAGTATAATATTATGAATAAATGTGAATATTAGTTCATATTCACATGAATTATAATGTTTATAATTCATAACATTTAAGTAAATCAGCAATGCTTTCTGGTATTGGTAAGCAATAAGTTATAGTGTTGCAGTTAATACAAAAAGTACATTATTCAGATGAAATTGGATAAATTTAAATATGATAAAAGTTTTGGTTTACTTTGACCTTTAATAACGAAGTATTTTGTATATTAACTTTAAATGTCAAGTCCAAATCAGTTTTCAGTAATTATTTCAGTATTTAATTCAACAACAATATTGACCAGCCATGTTTTTGTGTCATTACACTTGTTTAATTTAATATATTTGTACTAAATGCAAAGAATATTTAACCGATATATATATATATATATATATAATTTATAACAACACATAATTTCTCTGAACCTTGATGATTTTATTTTTAAGAGAGTAATTTTTAAAATTGGTTCAACTTAAAATATAATTTACACACTTAGACTTTAATACTATATTTATGCATCACTAACATTACATAATACTTGACTTTTACGGATGTACGATTAAATGTTTATAGAATTTATACAGCTTATAACATGTTACAAGATGGTAGGTAATTAATTAGAAGACAGTTTACCTTTGAGTAATTAAGTCTTGTATTTAGGTATATTTGATATAAAATGTAAAACCACATTGTAAATGAACGAATGGCCTGATATTATAACAATAAATACATTTAGTTGAGTTAGAAAGCAAAATAATTGTTAAGAACCATAAATGTAGTATATTCCCCCTTAAAGTCAACTGCAGTATATACCCTATTACATCAGTCTCGTTACGTCACACTTGTTCTGACCATTGTTTCAAAAACGGCGTCGGGGTCTACCAATTTACACGTTATTAGTTGGTAAAAAAGGCTGTAAATAAATCACCGTTTAATTAATTTTAAATATACTATCATTATTTTATCGTAGATATTATTTCTCATTTTATATATATACTATAACTAATTTTATACTTAAGTAATAATACCTTTTAAACCGCCATGTTGATTCTTTAATTATTGTCGTGAGTATATATTAACTATAGCATACAATTTGAAAAATATATAAAGTTCTAATGAATATCAAATAGTTAATCTTGTTTTTCACCTATGGAGTATAACGTTTAGTGTACTTCATTTAAAAACATATGGAAACAGAATAACGATTTGCTATGTAAGTTTATATTTTCATAATAATATTTGTTAGAATATAATCATTATTATGTTATTTTAATAGTTTATTACATCTCCATTACTTAATTTGCGTTTCGTTTGTAAAATAAATTACATTATTATTGAATTCGATTAAAAATATTATTATTTCTTAAATTTATATTACATTGCAGTGTTTTTTTAATCTCTCTACAATAGAGCTATTTGAGAGATCAACTAATTTTATCATAGTGAAATATCTTTAATATATGAGTAATCTTAAAGTAACTATCAAACAAAACAAAAATAAATAAACAAATCAACAAACATCAAGGAAACATAGTTAAAGGAAACCAAACTACTTTTGTTATTCATTATAAAAGTTAATTTTTTTTTTCAAATCAGATTATCTAAATTAATTGTTTGATTGTTTAAAAAATCCTCCTGGATCACAAGTGGTAGTCCTAACTTCACATGAGTCTCAAAGCATTAAATATTAACACAATAGAAATAAAAAAAACATATAATATACATAACTATACAAAACACATATACTATAAACCAGCAATAAATAAACAATATTAAATACTATATAGGCTATGAACAATTCAACAAATAAACAAAAAAACAAATGAAATCAACTATGTGTATATAACATATGTATAATCCAAAGAAATAACGGTAAAAATAACAAGTAAAATCCAACAGTAATAAGAAACATACTATTCCAATTATAAACTATATGTGCTAAGAAATTATAGTGAAAATTAGTCTCACTGTTGTTCACCATCAACTTTATTTATAGTATTTGCAAAGAATGCACTCAGATATTCAGACAAACAGAATGATTAATTTATATTATTCATTAATAAGACACGGATGGTAGAGAACTTGACAAATACGAGGGTCCCATGACTGGTGTATGATGAAGATGAAAGGTGGATAGTAATTGTTTTTAACTTTACATTAGTAGACTGTGCTTTTGGAAGACACTAGTAGTCTAACAGACAGGACAAGTAACGGGCCTACATAGATCCGAATTACATAGTATTGGTTTTAATGTATCTAGATTTCAAGACTTGATATACAACATCAGGACTCTGACTACTATCCAACAGGAATACACAAGGATATAGTAGGGTCCACGCCAATGGCAACCAATGGGTGGGCAATGTGTTGGTATGAAGAGGATTGAGAAGAGAACCTATCAGCTACAATCTTCTCAACTCATTCGCAAATCTACACTCCTCAAATGGCTGGGTTACAGAACAGCACCATTTAACTGGCCTAATATATTGTGATGAGAGTGTTGTATTTAGTGAAGGTGTTCAGCAGTGAAGGGTAAACGTTGCAACACTGCACCGCTGTAAATCACAGGACTAAATTCAGCCTTCAATCCTGGTTCACAATCAACTTCAACAACAGTGTTTAGTTGTACAAAAGAACTATGTTGAACCGTAAAATTTAGTTTTATATCATTATTTAGTATTTAAATAATAATTCATTGTGATCTTATTATTAATAACAGTAATTTTATAGTTAAATGTTGATTAAATTTAGTAATTATCAGCTTTATTCATTAGTGTTGATCAAAACAAACAATGGTTCCTGCTGCTGATATCATAGTGGGTTGGATATTCTACTGTCTATGTAGCTTATCAATTATCTAGTTACTATGACATTTATTAAACGGGCTTGACTCTGTGGATGAAGAGTAGTCCTCTCTCTTTCACCTCACAACTTACTTAGTGCATACTTCTCACGTGCTTTCAGTTGATCACAACTACATGGCATATATATATATATATTCCATAGTACAAAAATTGCCTGTGGTCTGCACAACATTCTCAAACTCATAAGCTTGTATAATATAAACTTTAAAGAGGTCTTTACCATAATAGCATAAAATAATAAAGATGGTATGCTTTTACCATTTTACTACTAATATTTTTTTTAACCATGACCTACTTGTCATCTTCTCATGTTGATATATATGACACGTATAAGTACCTTCAAATGAATAATCATTGTCAGGCTAAAATTAAAATTAATATATTAAAATAAAATTACTTTTAGAAACTCAGAACGAAGGTACATGGTCATGTAAATAGTTATTTGTATTGCTGTTCTCACAAATCCCTTAGTGAGAACCTAAAACAGGTGGACGTTGTTTTAAATATTCTATTTGTCCTTGTTTATTTTAGAAGCAAACTTATTATATAGTATTGTAAGCATTTTCATGTTTAAGGGAAATGATTATATGTTATTCATAGTGTTAAAAAAACATAAAAAAATACTTTACCACACTACTAGTTATACTAATTAATTAATATCGCTTTAGTGGTGTAGTGCTGTAATCCAGATACTTGAGGGACAAGGTGTTGTGGATATTGCAGTCGTAAGGTTTTATTCTAGTCCTCATAATATCAATAAGGTGTCCCCTCAATGGTTTTAATCGGCGTTAACAATACTAGAGAAGTCAATGTTGGAGGTGTCAATGTGGTTTGTACTTAGTGGCAGGTGTTGTAAGGCACGAGGAATATAACTGGGAATTAGGATTTTCAGTTTGCTGAAAACCAGATAAATACTACGGGGTTCACAGTCCACGTTGACTTATAGGTTCCCTAGTTACCCTGGATATCGAGCTATTATTAAAATTTACATTTCTGTGAAACAATGGCACTTAATAACAATGACTACACTCATTTATATACAATCACACTTTTTCATGCCAAATATTTGACAATATCTTTATGATTTTCTAATAAAAATAAATATTAATAATAAAATAAATATTAGTTATAAGTAAATATAACTTGTTTGCCTATTACTTAGCCTACACTAGATATTAAAAAGATTTTATAGTTTAATTTCATAGTGTGATTGTAGAAGATAGTTGTCCCTTTTCTCTAATTGCTATGGAGAATATTTTCGAATACTTTTTTTAACTGATGTTATAATTATAAAATTTGTATAAAATAATGGGAAAAAAGTCAACATGTTTTTACAGTCTTTTTAAATTAATTGTCTGTGGCTTTCAGGTGAAAAAACCTGTATTATTGTGTAAATAAAAACAGCCGGTTGTTTGAATCTAATTTACTACTTACCGATTTATTTAATTTGAATATTTTACTCCCACATATTTTTTATTTAATTAAACTTTAACTCTAATGAATGTAACACCACAAATAAATGTAGGAACAGTTTAATATATTCAAATACATTTAACCTACCGTCAAAATATTTACAGTGAAATTAAAATTCTTCGTAGTAAAGCAAATAATGTATTACATTAAGTATATTAAATCCAAAACTTCAGTTGGATTCACAAAACTTTGCATTTATTTAATGGAATCCAGGAGTAGAAACATCCGTAGTTTTTGCATTAAGGCTGGACTTTTCATAACGCTTGAATAGATCTTGAATGTTCAAAAGACGATGTTAGCTAGTTTTGTAAGTTTGTCTAGGCCCTTTAATCAGATGATACAAATTAAGTTTTTGAAAGTCGACCACTGTGGGGTTAAAGCCTGTAATACAATTTAGTTTTAGTCTACAAGTGTTTTATATATTTAAAATGCTTGAATTTATGAATACATGTTAATGCACACGTATCCATATTGCATAGTACGAGTACATATATTTTAGGGATTTTGAACATGTATCTGAATAAAAATAAAAAAAATATAGTTATATGGTAATTTACGGTCAACATTTTTGAAACTTTATAAAAAAAATTGTTTCTCAAAGAACATTTAGAGAAATATGTTCTTTAAAATATATATATTCTCTGCGCAAAAACTGTACTAATATTAAGGTGTATACTGTATAGCTGTATTATATAGAAAATACATTAATTGATGTTTTAAAGATTTTAACATAAACATCATTCATAACTAATTGAAAGAAAATATACATCCTCAAACAAGTAGACACCACTGCACGAATAAGTAAAATCCTTCAAATCGTCACGCTTGTGCTTACAGTCTTATGAAGGCTCCTTAATAATTTGGTGAGCTTCAGCCAAGTAAAGTTTCATTAACTCCTCAGTATGAGTCATTTTTTAGGCCTACAAGTTCGAGCTGATGATAAATAGTTGTATACCTTTGTTTTTTACTCAACTAAATAACTTGGATTTATTATTACCAATTATATTTACAACTATTGGAATGTATAGCTTTGGTTTTCAATTTAAAACCGTGAAGAATCTGAACATATAACTTTCGCAGTTACGTTGCGTACGCCTGGAGCCCAGTAGCGACGGTGAACAAATGATTGTACTAGCTCCATTCAATGAGTGCAAATGATAATGATCATAAATCAGTGATAAGGAAAGGATTTTATCTGCTAGTAGGTAAGGATATTTAGCTGTGTATACTAAAATACTAAATCAGTTTAAAATGAAATGTGGTGTACAAAATAAAAAGGGGTTCTACCTTCCAAATTGCCGCTGGTCGTCTCTTGTAGCGGGTCGTCTCTTGTAGCGGGTCTTCTAGGGCTGCAGTGTCTAGGGCAGCGTGTCGTCACTTGTAGCAGGCCGTCTCTTGAAGTGGGTCTTCTAGGGCTGCAGTGTTTAGGGCAGCGTGTCGTCACTTGTAGCAGGCCGTCTCTTGAAGTGGGTCTTCTAGGGCTGCAGTGTCTAGGGCAGCGTGTCGTCTCTTGTAGCGGGTCTTCTCGGGCTGCAGTGTCTAGGGCAGCGTGTCGTCTCTTGTAGCGGGTCTTCTCGGGCTGCAGTGTCTAGGGCAGCGTGTCGTCACTTGTAGCGGGTCTTCTCGGGCTGCAGTGTCTAGGGCAGCGTGTCGTCACTTGTAGCGGGTCTTCTCGGGCTGCAGTGTCTAGGGCAGCATGTCGTCACTTGTAGCGGGTCTTCTCGGGCTGCAGTGTCTAAGACAGCATGTCGTCACTTGTAGCGGGTCTTCTCGGGCTGCAGTGTCTAGGACAGCGTGTCGTCACTTGTAGCGGGTCTTCTAGTGCTTCAGTGTCTAGGGCAGGGTGTCTTGACTTGTAGCGGGCCGTCTCTTGAAGCGGGTCTTCTAGGGCTGCAGTGTGTAGGACAGCGGGTCGTTTCTTGTAGCGGGTCTTCTCGGGCTGCAGTGTCTAGGGCAGCGGGCGTCTCTTGCAACGGGTCATCTCTTGTAGCGGGTCGTCTAGGAATGCGGGTCGATCAGTACAATGTCGTGTCCAGGAGGTAGCAGACACAAGAACAAAGACACTAACTTTAAAGCGACAGGTATTTTATGGAACATTACAAGAACTAAAAGTATAATATGAGACTGGTGGTAGAAGTGGTGGTGGGTCGATTATTTAATAAGTAGAGGGGCGTTCTGCACAGTGTAGAGATTCCCAAGTACAGATAAGGACGGCCGAAGACTGTGACAGATTTTTGTAGCACCAAAATAAAAACCTTAATTTTACTACGATTATTATTTATCTATGTTTATAAACAGTCTTCAGGTTTATTCTATAATAGTTAAGTTAAAACTATATAAATTCTAGCCAAATAATAACAAAGAATCTTATTCATATTTGCTGTACTAATTTATAGATCAAAATTGTAAAAGTTCAATTTTAAAAATAAAACTTAGGAGCCAATGGTAAAACATTTAAAACAATCTTCTCTAACACAATTTTATGGATTGCACTTAGCGGACCACTCAAATTACATGTGTGGAAGTGAGCATTTAAAATTGTGTGTACTGTTCGTTAAAATTGCAGTATTAAAACACTTTTTTAACTAAAATTTAAGTGGGTATTACAATAACATACACGTTTGATATTTCATTAAAACCTGCATTTGGTTGTTGCACGTAGATAGAAAATACCCAAAGGTTTATTTATAGATGGTTTATTTATTTTCGCTAATTACGTAATTTATTACTCTGTTTCCCTTTGTTCTCAAATTTCTTTTATAGTAACTATCATTGTTCAAAATATTTTTTAGTTCACGAAATTGAAATGAAAATCGGTCTTTCATGATTATTCTCTTTTCTGGTCTGGAGTTAAACGTTACTGGTCACTCAATACAACTATTGTTACCGAAATGTATATTTGATTCAGATTACCAGATACTACCAAATAGGTACGAATTTAAAAACGTACTTTTTGTGATATTTATATTTAATGTCGTATGTACTGAATATTACATTCATAACATTAAATATAACTGTCTTTGTCTATTTAAAGATGTATAATCATGTTTAATAAACAATTATTATCTGTCATGCGTATAAAGGCTACTAAACAACCCCTTACATTGAGGACAAGTTTACAGAAGACGCGCCTAAGTGACAATGATCCCTCAATCAGTATTCACGGCATGTGTACAACAGACGACCAAGTAAGAGGAAGGTGAACCACTTTAATTGTCTACCTTTAAACTCTTCAAATGTGTTGATGTATATTTA
>JAQJVL010001063.1:0-87500 GCA_035578905.1 Stictocephala bisonia | reverse complement strand
ACGAAATTGCATCTACTTTTGTAAAATATGGCACCTAAATAAAAAACCAAAATAATATGATTAATATTAATTGACAATAACAGTATTTATAATACTAGAATGGATTATTAAGATCAATTAAGGACTTAAACATTTTTATCAACTATCTGTAATTGATATTCAAGCATATTAAATAGCAGAATTCTTCACGAATGTTGTTTCCGTTTAAATATTTCTAATTATATAAAAGTTCTGTTGCATATAAAAATAATGTTG
Source organism: Stictocephala bisonia (assembly GCA_035578905.1). Lineage (NCBI taxonomy): Eukaryota > Metazoa > Arthropoda > Insecta > Hemiptera > Membracidae > Stictocephala > Stictocephala bisonia. The sequence continues at coordinate 87,245 of JAQJVL010001063.1, read as the reverse complement.
TATATAAATTTTAAGTGAATCCATTCAATAATTTTCTAATTTTTTAGATGCTAAATTTAGAAGTCTGATTTTTATATAAATAGACTGACCTAATATTTTCCTTATATTAAAAAAGGTTTACTGATGAAAAATGCTTTATATCTATCTAAACAAAATATAATGAAGCTATTTATCATATTTATAGGCAACACATTTTTAATTAATAGAAATTATTACCAGTTTACTTATTGGCTAGTATGTAATTTTAAAATTTACTAATCATATTCAACAATAACGCAATAACAAAACACAAAACGTGTGTTTAGTGACACGGTATTGACTGAACATTTACCAAACTGAACATTTTAGTGTAGGTCATATTTACGTAAATGGAAATATTGAACATCTCAGTCCTTTTCAAGGCCAAATATTTCCAAAAAACATAGTAATTATTATTTTTAATTTTAATGAATTTAACATTTAAAAATATACATTTTATTATTTATAATTTCATAACTCCAATATACTGCACCACTGTTATTTTATATATTTAATTAGTTTCCATTTCTTTGAAATTCGAATCAAAGAACGGTGGTTTCTTAACGGTTAACGAAACAAACATGCTTGAATTTAGGTAAGCTTGGACAAGTAAATTTAGAAGAGAACATTTTTTTTTAATTACTCCACAAAATAAATTAAAAAATCATTTCACCGGGTAAGGCATCATCAGTTTAATTCTAAACAGAAAAAATGCATTTTTTTACATTTAAACTGATAATGCCTTAACCGGCGAAATCACTTTTTTGTTTAAATGTTGTGGAATAATTAATAAAATATGTTCTCTTTTAAAAGCCATCAAGTATATACAACAGAACATTAAAAAAAAGTAAATTTAGCTTTATGTGGAGAACTTTACACTGAGCTGTGCATTTTTCAGGTTTTATACATTTTCTTCGTTCTATTTAGGATATCTGTTAGTTGGAACCCATAAAAAAAACTATAATAATAAATAAGATAAGTTTAAAATAGTGAGGGTTTTCTACCTTAAATTTTACCACAAAATAATTTTACCCTTACAATTACTTTAATAAAGGAATACTGCTGTTTATTCACCCCAGTACAAATCTCTACAAACTAAATTAACAATTATTAAAAACAACTGATTAAGTTAATAATTATGTATTATTACCTTATTCTAAAGATAATTCAACCTAAAACCTATACATGAACTGTGTAATACTACCTATTATTGGATAGAATTAACGTACAAAATATCCAGCTAAATTAGAATTGTTTTCCTCTACAGGGATTATCACAATAAATATAAATACTCTATAAATACATTACAATTGAATGTCGATCATTAGTATTCAATCAACAAGTCTTAAATGAGAAGTGAATGCAATGGAATTTTTTAGAGGTGTCAAATAGTTTTTCCTAAATCTGAACATCTGTTTCTTAAGTTTTATACGTTTAAAAATATTTAAAGCTGTCGATTAAAAAAATGCGTACCGTAGTTAATGAATATGAGGGTGAATATTCTGAAAGTTGTAATGAATATGGAAGTACAGCTTCATTAAAGCAACCCAATATAACAATACTAAGCTGAAATTATGAAGTGTATATTAATTTTTTTAAACCAACAGTTACGTGTGACTTTTTGCTTTTGATTGATTATAAAAACAATGATAAAAGTAAGAATTATCAATGATAACGATATGTAGTCCTAAATTACACCTTGCTTTCGCTTGTGTGCAAGAGTTCATAATTTATTTTATTTAGTAAGTAGAGAATATACAATAGCATACCAGCTAATATAATAGCAAATAAATACTAATACATGTATTTAGCGTGTGTTTATTTGACATTTTTTGTTTGCTATTGCAATACAAACAATGACATATGGAGTACAATACAACTTCTGGACCTGTTCTAAATGCAAATATTTGGTGATGGGAAACCATATACGACCTTTGTTTGGTAACCCTGATTCAGTTTTTTTGAGAAGTAACTTGAAACACTCATCAAACTTTACACTATATTAAACCTTTGTTGTGCTATAGTATCACATTTCACGATCACATTCTGGAATGGGGTTTTCACGTTATCTTAATGTATTTGTGGTAGCTGTTCAAATAAATGAATGACAAAAATTTTTTTGTAAAGAAAGTTGGTTGATATTTTAAATACAACATATTCTAACAATGATAGAGTATGCCATTTTAAAATTAATTAACTTTTATTAATTTAATTGCAGGGAATGTTCAATTAATTGCAATAAATTATAGAAATTTTTTTGACTATATGAGCATGGCAATTGGCCTAAAGATTACGAAATAGCAGAACGTACATGTGACCAGGCTGGTTAACATAAAGTGTTGATGGTTTATGCATATACCATGTACCAGCATGGTTGTGGGTCGTGGGCCACATTGTTCGGGGTCAGAGGAGACCAAGTGGTCTGTTTGAGCGTTGTTTGTGATTAGGAATTATTAAGACTTTGCCGTCGTTGGTTGTAAGATAAAATAATAATTCGATTTTTATTAGGGACTATTTTTCAGTTAAGTGAGTAAAAGCATTTTCACTACACTACTATGAGTTCAGCTGTTTTCGTTTCGTGTTTACAACCTGCGAAACATCATATTTTTAACAGCTGTCTATTGTTTACTACCGAAAGTAACATTGTTTACGACCGAAAATTTTCCACAGTCAACAACACCTGTTTTTATTCCGTAGTGTAGTGAAAAGTATCGTTCAAAACTCGAGTGAAAGTGTTTTGTATGTTCTCGACCATTTGAAGTGCTCGACAAGTCTTGCACTTCAAACATATGGTCTCGAACATGAAAAACCCCACTTTCCACTCTTGTTATGAAATATACTATTGCAAGCTACGAATACAAATTTAACAGTCTGGGAGCGCGATAGCGCTACTCTTAACAATGACTAGCAAATTCTATAATTAAAAGCATTACTCAATAATATTGATGTACATTTAATACATGTTCAGCTGTTTGACTAGACCAATTGTTTCATAAAATATTCCACTCCCAACTCATAATCTTTGTACAGCTGCCAAGGTTGTGAGCTTAAGCACAGCGAAAAAATATGTTTATTTTCCTGCTTCTCTGTGACTCAGATTAGTTAATTAGGCTTATTAAATTAAGCTGTACTTTAGTTAAAGTATACAAATTAGATATAGCCGTGTATTATAACAAATTATTATTAAAAAACTAACAAATTGTATTTATATACAGTTCATAAACTATACAAATCAAATTGTTTCAAGTGTTATAGTAATATATTTGTTTATAATTTTCTGAGGGATTAAAATAATGTTATGCAAGTAAAACACGATGTGTCAAAACATCATACGTGGAACTAATTAAAAAAAAAATAATAATAATAATATTCCATTACAGATTTATAAGGCATCGGTTTAGCTACGTTTTTAGGTATAGCACCAATTTATTGTAATGGAATGACAGTAATAAATATACTGAGTCGTAACTGAGGGGCCAAAGTGGTGGTTTGTGATGTAATTGGTTCGGGTTCGATTCTGACGTGACCATTATTCGGATTTGAATTTTACGCCGTCGCTCTCGTAATTCGGAAGTCATGTTAATTAAGCCGGTTCACGAATACAGTAAAACATACCCTTTTTTTAGTGTTAACATTATAAAGTGTTGCTTTAATAATTAACACGCTATATAAAACGTTATGTATTGTATAAATCAACATCGACGATCGAATCGAAATAAATACCGTAATAAATATTGAAGTAGAACTAAAACCTAGTTTTAACGTGTAATTAAACTAAAATATGATTAGGACAAACAATTTTCATCTTTTATAAAACAGTTATGAGTCCAAGGCTGAACTTGATATTCTTAAAACTTAGGCTTAAGCGGCCGTTGTCATAACTAGAATTCACATTTTCCGGTGACAACCACGCCTAGGTACTATCTACAATATTTACAAACTAACCAGACGTTTTGCTCATACTGTGATGTGCCATCCTAAGAGGTTTCTCTAACACTGAGATCAGCGAATAACCTTCCAGCTTTTATAACAGGTGGAGGTGTGGGCAGGTATGCTGGAGAGGGGGCGGAGGCAAGACAACCTTATAAAAGCTGGAAGGTCATTCGCCGATCTCAGTCTCAGGGAAACCACTGAGGATGGCACATCACAGTAAGGGCGAAACGTCTGGTTATCTTGTAAATATTGTAGATAGTACCTTGACGCGGTTGTCACCGGAAAATGAGAATTCTAGTTATGAACTTAATATTCTTCCCTCCAGTACGTTAGTTTCCCTCCTACAAATGTACTGACACATTCATTTGGTCACACTTGGACAGGTACTTAAATGATAAATAACTGTAGGGTAGTTTTAACCAGTATTAATGGTTGCCAGAGTGTAACACAACCTCAAACAAGGTCTCACCCCAACATGGTGGTTCATGCTCTATTAGTTAGGCTAAGGTAGTTTGTTGTCTATAAACCAAACTTGTATCCATTAGCTAATGGTCATTTCACTATCTAAATATATGCCAAAAATAAAAAATAACTGTAATATTCATAAAAAAACTTATAAAGAAAAAAAGAAAGGAAAACGAAAGTACAATGCTTAATATTTTACTTACAGCCCACTCAAGTATTTGGTAATTTTAATTTTTTCGTGTTTGTATATTGCTATAGAAGGCATCGTTGATATTACATTTAGGATTTCGTATGGTAAATTCTACTTGAAGTGTAATTCTGGCTTTACTTATTGGTCTCTATATTAATAGTATCATACCTACATGTACAGGTTTTTTTACGTATTTAGCTATATTTAATGTATCTTACTTTTGACCCCTTAGATTTCAATAGAACAATGTAACAGGTTACAATGTAGTGTGAGAGGATACTTCATAGTCTTTTACAATAAGTCTTTTATCTCTAAGCATCATTAACATTACTTGTATTCCTCCAGTGAAGCTACTGCTCCTGAGTAAACTGTGTACATCAGCCTTACAGTAAATCGGTATTAATTGAGTTCAGTGTAAGGATATTAAGTGCGAGATTGAAACACCTTATCGACTGCCTATGGTAGCCTCTTTGGTGGTGATTGTGTTAGATTTCGAGTGTTACGTCACAATTTGGAATTTCGAAGATATTAGGGAACATGTAACAATTCACTGAGAAATATTTGTTCTTCTATAAAAAAATAATAGAATATTACATATTCACTGCGTAACAGCCCCTTATTTTTAATATTTATCTATACATAACTTGTTATAGTTCAATACAAACTATACATTTAATAGTACTGAATAGACCGCTATTAACATACTATCATATAGTTTTATCCTATAGTTATTAAAGCCATGGACGTAAAATACCACGCTCAAAAAACTATTATACAGCAAATTTAATGTTGTTAGGATATATTCTGGCAATATTATTGATAATATATGATTCAAGTCAAGGTAAATCATAAGAATACCAATCATTATCCCATAATATTGAGGATTTTAACAAAACATTTTATTTTTAAGTGTTGCAGTTAAGATCTCGTTATCCGTGTTTAACACAAAGGTAAAGAGTATAAACAAGGGGAAACCCCAATAAGGTTCAGTATAATAATTGATGGAGTCTAGAAACTCTACATTAGTGTAAGAACTTCACAATGTTAAGTAATACATCGTTGAATTACCCAACTACACTAAAGAGCTAATTGTTTTATGCTTTTTATATGATATTCCCCGTTTTAAAACTTGTTCAGCTGTATTAAAAGTTATCTTTGATTTTAGTTTTCGAAATCATATCCATTTTGCAGTAGAATACGTAATTAAATATGGGTCGTGTTACGGAAATACAATTGGCAGGGTGACAATGTCTACAATCATCCTCCCACTCAGCAATAGACTCCAAACAATGGTCTGGAACAATCCCACAATGAACAGTTGGATTGTTCTGTGTAAGGCTTGTTGATGGAAAAGTCTTTTGCAGATACCTGTATATGTTTGGTTATGTTTATATAACGAAAAAAATATTAATAACAAAAAGCTGAATTTAAGTACACCTTTTATTATTTTAATGTTTTTTATATATATAAAAGTAAATCTTAATAATACCAATATGTGTTTTATTTACTTTTAACTCATTCCGATCAGTGAAATGTAATAGGCAACAGAGTTCTTAAATTTACTTTATTATTGAGTGGTATATAATGCTTAAATATTTCTATAGCCAGAATTAAGATTATAGTTTTATTAAAGTGAAAAATATTTTTTTATGATTTAGCAACTAAACACTTAAGTCCAGTTATATCGTTTACTCACTGTCGGTTAAATATTTGTTGACTGGAAGTTGTATATATTTTAAACAAATTGAAAGTTCAACGACATATTAAGTTCATATTCATATGAGTGGTATTTTTATACAAACATTTCATGTTAAAGCTAAGCGTTAGTTGAAAATTTCTTCAAAAATTCCAAAACATATAATTCAAAGAAAGTGGAACGATTGTTATTGTAATCTAGAAGACACACTTATCCCAAATATACAAACACACTGATTTGATTACTACAATTGTAGTTTTTTAAATTAAAGTATCTTAATAGAATTTAGAAATTAGATCCTAATAAGAATCTTTCTAAATTGTTTTAATGTTTTATAAATATTTGTATGTGTATGTGTTTGAAATAGAAGACAGTTTAAACGACGATTCTTTTAGTGATACAATGAAATGAAATTTGGGGGTATTTTTGAGAAAATAGTCGTACTAGGGATGGTTTTATTGTCTACATAATTTATGGAGGTTTCATAAAATTTAAAATTAGGGGAAATAAGAATATTAATTGTGTAGGTATTTTCTTATTTGCTTTAAGAACATTGTTTATGCTACATTTATCTTTCTTTAGGTTATTGTTCTAGGGTTAAAAATATATAAATGAGATATCTTTGATATGGCGTTATTTGGTTACTTTAAATTTGTCGTAATAATGACGACTTTCATTTATTTCTTTTTTAGTGCTATCGACTGTAAAAAAAGTGTATTGATACATATATGACAGCTTTTATTCAGTAAAAATTGATTTTTTTCTTTCTTTACTGATACACGGATATAAAAATATAAGTTATAACATTGGTATGGTAATTTATTTCTTTAAAATTAGTGCATTTGTAATGTACGAAGATCACCTATGTTTTAATCACTTAATATGTATTATATACCTTACACTAATCTAAAGAGGGCTGTCAGTTTTGGGGTACCGGTAACTATACCAAAACATAAGATTCTGAATGGTAAAGTGTAATGTAGGTTCAGCTTATAGCAGCCAACTTATAGAGTCTGTGCAAAACGATATACAATAATAAGAGAATTTTGAGTTTTAAAATAAAGTAATAATTGAACGAATAGTAAAATAGAATAGTATTTTAGTAACTCATCTTGTATAAACCTCAACGCAATTGTAAGTGTAAATTACTCTGAACGAACATTTCAAAAGACATGGAATTTCCAGTTAAATTTTGGCTAAATAATGTAAATCTTTCAAACATATTAAATAACGCATACTTTTGAAGGTCTAACACATATTGTATAATTATATTATTGCTCATGCTACAAACTGTAAGACTAGCATAGTTTTGTACCTTAGGGAAAATTTAATTTCAATATTTTCAAATATAATTTGATAAAGACAAGTGTGCCGTCAACTCATTACATCATATGGGCTATTTATAAAACATATATGCCCGATTGTCCAAATAAGTGTTTCACCTGATAACACAACCTTTATTTAAACATGTATTATATAAATAAGTTTTATAAATTTGTAAATAGTTCTTATCAATATATTTGAATAACATTTTATCATAAATATGAATATTTTTACAAATATTGTTCCATTACTATTACATTTTAAATAGTAATATATTCAGTATTTTATAAATGAATATCTTTATTTGGTTTGCAAATTACACTTTTATTCATTAAAATATACTTTATCAATGCATGTATATCAATAGTTCGCATTTGAATGAGGGAATTTATAAAAATATTAATACATAATTTTATATATATATATATATATATATATATATATAGAGTTAAAAGACCTAAATAAATATATTTCCAAATAAAAAAAACTATAACGCTACGTAATATAAAAAACATAATTAATTTTAATACGTTTGTATAAAGTATTCAAATAAATTCTATATTGATTTACATAAAAGAACATTATATTTTCTTAGATGAAAAACATGTGTTATGTTCTAAAATTAGTTTGTATCGATTAGTAAATTATAAAATACTCACTTCTAATAATTTATTTAAAATGATGATTACGAAATAATCAAAGCAATTTAGAGACTTCTGTGAGACATCAAGTTTATTGGATCCAATATCAATTTCATAGGTTACTGAAACACTTAGGTGGACGTAAAGATGTTGTTGTCCATTTGGGTAAAAAGTATTTGCTGTCCTATATCATAAATGCTTAACATTTACTTAAATGTCACAAATACTTAAATGTCAATTCTAAACATATAACACCTAATATTATCTCATATTTATGCTGGTTACTTTGCTAGTTTTACAATTGCGCTTGTGTATTCAGTCACCAGAATTTAAGAATAGTTTAATTTTAGATAATATTAGGTAAGTTTTTAAAAATATATTTTCTTAAACTCTATTTAAAAAAAATCAGAAACGGTAAAAATTAAAAAAATTTACCTAATTTTATTTTGATTGTGTTTAAATCGCATAAATAATTAAAAAAAATATATGAATAGTAATAATGAGTATTGTTTACATTTGTGATATTATTAAACAGGAACTACACAAGTAGAATATTAAAATAATATAATTATATACAAGCATTTTGTAACATAATATAAGGTTTTATTTTATTAAATAATACTGAGCAAGCAAACGAAGTGTTTAATGGAAAAAGGATTTTAAAATATCTTCTCTCGCACAATTTCATGGATTGCACTTAGCAGTCCACTCAAATTACATTTAGATTTAACCACTATTTGAGTGAGTGGTTTAAATTGTGGTAATTTTAGTTAAAATTAAATTATTAAAACAGTTAGCAACACCTCAATGCTTTAATTTATTTATTTAAACCCATATTTATTGACCAATGTTAACGGTTTAGGCGTCAAACAATGTACCTCTAGATGTGCAGTAAGGTTTTAATTCCTCAATATTTAAACCTTGAAAAGCATGAGAAGCCCTCAATGGACGTTTTTTGGAGATATGAACGACATTGAGAGATATTTAAATTAGTAAAAAATAACAGCTATTTAAATATAAATAATTATATATATTTACATTTAAATGTATATAATCATAAATATATATCTGTATGTATACATATATACAGTTTAACAGCTCATAGAATGTAAATAATGGAGTTTGTAATATTGATGGAGTTAGATCTTTTAGCATGTTAAACCAGGAAAGGCTGTAAAGCATGGTTTTATCATATCAAACTGAAGAGGTCCACCACACTAGAGTTAAAGTTTCATGGATAATCTAATACAGTTAATTATTTTTTTAAATTAATCTTCAGCTGTTTAACGAAAGCAAATGAAATGAACTCTCATATGCGCTCATACTAATAAATTAGTAGCCACGTGAGTACTGTAAGTTAGATACTGTAAATACATTTATTTAATATTATGATTTTATGTGATATGGTTTACCTACTAATTTATTTTAAAGTCAAAATTCACATGCCGAGGTGACGGGGTTGGCACGCCAAGCCAACACGTGTAGTCAGAATATTATAATTGTTTTAAATATTGTTTAGTCCATGAAAATAAAAATAAAGACTGTTCTTATAGTTTAGAGAAAAATATCTTTAGAGCTATAAATCAGTATATATATAAAATAATAATTTTCTATGTAACGACGCCTAAAAATGTTTAATTAACAATTATTATTTCTCTCACAAAATACTAAACAACCCGTTACATTGAGGACAAGTTTACACAAGACCGTCTAAGTGACAATGATCCCTAAATCAGTATTCACATCATGGGTACCACAGTCGACCAAGTAAGACGAAAGCGAACCACTTTATTTATATATTCGAACCTTTAATAAAATACATTAATGCATACTTGGACATAATGTATTGTAAATAGAAGTACTCTTTTTGTTTTGATATTCAATATTAATATTAAAATAAGATTAACATTTTATGTTTTTAAAACATAAATTACTTAGTAAAGATTTTTATAAACATATTTAATATGCAAACTAAAATGTCTATTACGTAATTAGGTATGAATTAGATTTATAAATTGAAATAAATATAGACATTGTTCATTTAACTGTTTTATTACAATTATTGTATTGCATATTATTTAAATTTTATATTTCAATAAATCTTTATATTTTAAATACGTCTAAAATAATCTTGTTTTAAGTGTTTTTTTTTTTGTTTTTTTTTTTTAATTTATAGTTATATAATAATTGTGTTCGTATTGACTTACTCAGTTATAAAATATTTGTACTTTTCCTTTCGATATTTAATACTTTTTCGATAGTATTTATAGCTGTAAATAATAAAATGACATTAAACATCAAAAACAATCTCAATTATAAATGCTTTACTTTAAATTGTTTAGTGGAATTTACTAAATACAAAATATTTTCTCTAACAGTTACATTATACGGTAATATTTATTGCAGAAAACAATAATAATGTAGATTTCTTATTTTGAAATTAGCAATTTCTTCATTTTATAGTTCCTAGAAATAGTTTTTTTCTGACCTAATCTCATGAATAATTCACTACGCCTAAAATAATTAGCTCATTTTCTTTTTTGGTATATATTTTATACAGAGGAATCTTATTAATTTTGTAATTTTGAATGTAATTAAATGATATAATTAATTAGTTTTTCTTTAGTTTAGTAGTCAATATTATTTCCCACCTCCTAATATTAAAAATGGTATTCAAAACCATTTGATTTTTCATATAAAATAATTATATGAGTTTTATAGTTTTATTTAATTGTTTCAATACGAAGTGTTTGTGATTTTTTATCTAACTTTTTGCGTGTATTTATTAAAAAAACTGATAACATTTTTACTATAAAATTACTTATGTTTTTTTCATTTAACTAATGTACAATAATTTGATATTTTAGAAAATATTGTTATATCTTAAATAACCATATTTAATTGTTAAGTAATTATATCATTCAATAGGAAATGTTTTATTTCATAAAGCACTTTTATTTACATTCATGTGATTTTTGATTTGCCTCCCATTCGATTTATATTTATATTATTTTCAAACACCTACCTTCAACTGCTTCTGTTAGTTTCCTTAACAATTACATACATTTTAAAGCTTTATTACATTTTAACGTTAACTCCAGAACACATTTTGGCCCCACTGTTTATAATAGTTTAAAAGATTACAGTCATAAGTTCACGTATTTTTTACTTTTCATCTATTATTCGTGCATGTATGTGAATATAGTGGTGTCTTAGCGGTGGAGCTGTATGCTTAACCATGTCACTTTTACTAACATTAATGGTCCTGACGTGGGAGCCCGTCACCTTCTTAGCCAAGCACTACTTTATTAATATTACCAATTCTAGCCAATGTTAATGCTCCTATCCTAGTATTTCAAAATTATTACTTAATTATTTTTTTAATAAATAAATAAATAAACACCCTTTTTACATACTTATGTTTTCTTAGACCTGACATTGATCCAGTAATAATTTATAAGTGATAATCACAAAGAGTTTTTTAATAATGTAAATAAATGGCTAACTAAACACCCAAACGTAGATTGTTTTAAATTTTCCTTACATCTAATGACATAAAATGACAAACAGTATCTATGTATTTATTATTTTATTTTTTAATATGAAACTGTTTAAGCCATATTATTGATTAGAGCTATAAATAAAATTAAGAATCAGAATTAGTCGTTAAAATTTTTAATACCAATAAAAAAGAATTTCTTTTTGTCATAAATGTACTGTTATTATTAGTTTTAGGAGTTAAATCAGTGTAGGTCAAGCTGTGAGTAAAATAAGTCTTCAAGCATCACAGAGAGCTTTCTAAGTGTATAGACTAGACTCATTATTACTTTGTTTTTCTATTGCGAAATAACCTTTTACTACTGACCCTCAATACTGATAGCTGTGGTGTGTATATTCCTAAATGAATCGTCTTGTTTAATATTTTGCACCTGTATTGAATAGCAAACAAATCATTATTCATTATCATTATTATTGATGAACTTTATCTTCATATCAAATACATAACAACCTACGTGTTCAATGGTTGTAGAGGAATCATTACACATATCATGTAACTTTTATTTATAAATTGTTTCTTGGTTTGCATATTGCTTGTTTGAATATATACTTTAAAAATGAGCTTCAAACACACATTTATTACAATACTGTGATACGTGCACGATTTATTAAAAGCCAATGAAAGATAGAACTATTTTACCTATCAACAACAGTTAATTCCACCCCATACTGCTGCCCAAGCTACACCTGGGGATGTTTCAAGTGTCAGGACTCTAATGGCTATTCGGTGTTCTCGCAAACTTAGTTAATTGTTATCTTTATACATTAGATATTGATATTGTTCGCCTTCAGTTGATTAACTGTTACCTCACAGGTTCTATTTAACACTATGTCATTATTTTATTGCTTGCAATATCATGTAAGTCAGATAATTTATACTTTAATACAAAATTAATACATATAGCCTTATTTTAATCTACCAAAAATCTCATTAAATATATTCGACATGTTATAGTACAAAATTAAAGTGAATAGTTTAAATATATTGTTTACTAAACATTAAATCCAAGAATATTTACTAAATACCATTTATGTAAGATTGTCAACAACTCATAATAAGAGGTAAAATTGTGTAGTGTTCTGGCACTACCTGTATATGAACAGCATAATATACTAATGAATTCAGAAACAATATTGATAATTAAAATATACGATACTTTGGTGTTAATTTTTATTCACATTTTAAGAAATAAAAGAATCAAGGAAAAGTTGTAATATTCCACAAATACAGAATTAGACCGTCCGGAGGAAGTGCGCACATCCTGTGTGCTGGTTTACTGGTCTCAAAAGCCACGACCAATAAGAATCCTTTGTTCTGGAGAATGACCAAATAAGGTATTAATGTCATCTTGGTGACAAAAGAGGGGATTTTATGCGATGCTCTGAGGAGCCCGAATATCGAGTCAGTTGTCATGTTGCGCTGAGCACGGTAGCCACTGAGAGCTCTCATGTAAGTAGACTCTGCCAGGTTGGATCAAGCCATATTAGTCTTGATGATGTATTAACTTCAACATAATTTCATAGCTCTCCAGTCTAAATTTTACCAACTCTATTTCTCTAACCTAACTACTATGAACGCTCATAGTGGAGCTAGTAATGAATAATAAATGTGTTGAGCATTCCTTGATGCTGTAGGTAGTTAATTAACTGTTTTAGCCTCGTATCGAAGTAACATATTGTTCTAATCTTTTATAATCCTGTGTGCTTGGTATTAGCCTGTCTTAATAAATGTCATAAATCAAAGTAAATACTAGTATTCACTGAGTAAATACCTGACCGCGGTGTCTACCCACTCGCCGCATGACAAATTTGGTGTCAGAAGTGGGATCTATCCTGGCGTAATCAGGAATTTATTATTAAGAGACCATAGTAGTAGAGAAGTAGAGTTGGAAGCCCAAAGCAAAGATTAATGGTCAATAGATATAGTGTATAAATATAAGTAGTAATTAACATATGTATCCAAGGAAAATACAAGGGTTTTTAGAAAAGTTAAGAAGATCAGTGTATTATAATTACATAGGAAAGTCTAGGAAAGTTGTTTTGTGGATTGGTATAAATACAGCAGATGGGTTTGAATTTCGAGAAGAAGTTTTAGCTGGAATTTTAGCGAATTCACGGTATCAAACGACAGGTGTAGAGTATTATAAATCAAAGAAAAACTTGAAGTGGCTGGTTAGAGAATTTGTCAGCAGGGCTGAGTCGGAATCAGTGACAATATATCAAAAGAGGAATGTCGCGGTACTAGTACAATCATTTAAAATATCGTTGTAAGAGGGAAGTGTTTTCTCAACCTGGGATCTAAGTTGGGAAAATCGAGTCAGAGGGAGCCCGAAATATTTATGGAGAAACGACCTTTTGGTAGGCCTCCTAGTGAAAAGACCATTGAGAAAACAGAATTTAAGTCTGAGCTTTATACCAAAATTGGGACGAGGGTAGCCATAATTACCGCACACTACGAACACGTACAACCGACAGTATCACCTCCCGTAACAGAGAGGGTGGTGATAGACAGTAGTAGTAACACTCTAAAATCAGGGGTTAAGCAAGTAAAAGTTTGTGAGTCGGTGCCAGAAATTATATATGACGTACCTAGAAGGAAGAATTAGACGTATTGTAAAGATTTGTGTGAACGCTTGGGGACAACTAAAAATACAAATCACAGAGTTTATGATATTACTGTTGCTTGGTACATTTTGTGTTTAAATAGTAAGGAGTTACACTATTAAGTATTAGCTAGAATAACATGTCAGGAAGGTACTAGTTATTCACATGACGGAACTACCAGAGCAGGCGTTAGCTAGGATTTCGGAAGAAATTACGTCAACACCGTTTGAGAGCTTACCTGGCGTGGAATTAGAAGTTGTGAGGGTGTTGGTTGAGTTAATGCCGGAGAATATGATAGGAGACCTTGCACGAGTACTAGGGATATCGAATGTTGCACAGCTTACAAAGGATCTTTATTTAGATGTATTGGATGTTATGCTCGCAACCCCAGGTTTTTGGGTTCAGATTCAGGGTCTCATTAAAACCCGAATGATCATGGAGCGTTGGATACATGGACAGTAAGACAAACAATAGTCCCTGTTATCAATGAGTCAAGGAAGTAGTCCATACTATCTCCCGATTGCTAACCCTGACCTTATCTTAGAAGGCTGTGAGACCTTATTGAGGACTTTAGTGCAGCGTATTATTGAAAGATACATTAACGGTCGTTCGAATTACACAGACGAAAGTAATGTGATTAGAGTTAGGGTAACACAGATAATAATTGATTTTATTGACTAACTTTAATGGGTTTGGTAAAGAATATCCTGGCCTTCCTAGTAGGGATTGTAATTGGAGTCGGGGTAGTTGTGGCCGCTATATTGTTGTTTACTGAGTCATATCATATCTTGCGGTGTTACGCGAAAGAAATTATTTTAGAGAATTTTTCAGAAAAATCGTCAGTGGATCATTAGGCTTAAATAACAATAATAGACGGTAAGCTGTACGTTACATATTTAGTAATAGAATAGGATAAATTAGAATCATGCAGCGATCTCCACCTGCTTTACCCTTGCCACCTCTTAGGCTTAGAGAACAAGATGAACCGGAAAATGAAGGAGTGGGAGGAAACAATGGGGTACCTGCAGCACCTCAGGTGCAACAGGTAGCTCCAGCCCGACTAATTGACCTCTCAGTAGCGAATTTAATCGAGATTTTTAGAGGAGATGGTACTGGCCTATCGGTCAAGGATTTCTTTCGAAATTTTGAAAATGCTGCGGCTACAGGCCGTTGGGCAAAAGATGACATGGTAAGAATATTACAAATGAAGGTGAAGGGTCCAGCTGCGACTTTCTTGTCAACATTACTAGACTTACTGGGACAGGAAGCTAATTATGACGAAATAAAGAAGCAAGTTGTTGACCGTTTTACAGGGAAACATACACAACAGTTTCACTATGCAAATCTTTCAAATGCAATCCAACAAAGGGGTGAAAGTGTGGAAGCGTTTGCAGATCGGATAAGACGCTTGGGCACGTTAACAATTACTCCTAGGGCCAATCCGATTGAACAAAGAGTGGTTCAGGAGGAGGCGGAGAAAAGAATGCTTCATGCATTTTTACATGGCCTCAGTGGAGTCACGGGACAAGTCACTCGTCACCGCTTTCCGGAATCATGGGATGATGCAGTGCAGTATGCTATAATGGTGTCCGCAGATGAACGTAGCCACCCAGTCCGAGAACCAAAGGCGGTTTTTTCAACTTTGTCAACTTGTTATAATTGTAATCGGGCAGGCCATTTAGCTCGTGATTGCCGCTCACCTAAGCGCGTGTCCAACCTCGGTCGCGGAAGGGGACAGCCCAATGTAAGTAATCAGGCTAATTGGTTTCATAGTCGTGGGGGTCAAAATGCCACACACCGTAGGAATGCAGACACGTTTTATCAGAATTCACAGTCAAGTCAATTTCCTGGTCATCACTCTCAAGAGTCAGGACGGCCTGGAAATAGTCAAAATTTATATCGAAACTCACCGCGTAACCAAGGGGTGAGGAGTACTCCTGCTGAGATGGAGTGTTTTAACTGTCGCGACAAAGGACATTTTGCTAAACAGTGTCCGAAGCCAAAGATGAATCAGGGAAACATGAGGGGTCCGGTAGTTTAGATAGGCGTCCGCCTATCGGACCAGCTAAAAACATAAACGATAAGCAGTTGTTTGTACCTAGTTTAACAACCACCACTAATGGGGACCTGACAGTAGTAGGGTTAATTGAGAATAAAGAAGTAGTGCTATTAGTGGATTCAGGAGCTGTTTTATCGTTAATAAAGGAGGGCGTCAGTAGTCAACCGATATTTCCTACCAGGGATGAAGTAAAGGGTGTAACAGGGAATAACCTAGAAATTTTAGGTGTACAGAATATGGTGATTAGTATAGAGGGTAATAACTATCCAATAATGTTTAGGGTTAGTAGAAAGTTACAAATACCATATGAAGGGATTCTAGGATTAGACATATTGAGGCAATTAGGGGCGATAATAGATTTTAAAGATGAGAAAATAGAGTTTGCTGGAGTGAATGTTAGCATGAGGGAGGAGGAGGAGCATTCTGAAGGGGAGGGAGTAGCTAACCCGCCCTCTAAGAAGGTAGTTTGGGGAGTAGTCACATCAGAGCAGTTAGTTCTGGAACCAAATAATGAAATTAGATTTAGAGCAGTGTTAAAGACATGTCCAAGTTCAAGAGGTCTGAAGTATCCAGAAATGGTATATTCCCAACCACTAGATTTGGGAATATCAGGTGTTTATGGAGCGCATGTAGTAAGTAAAGTTTTCAAGGAACCAGGTGTCAAGGGTGATACCGTGGTATACAGTGTAATGTATCAGTTGATCAACGTGAGCAAAGAGGCTCTGAGTTTAGGAAAAGGGGAGCGAGTGGCCATAGCGATCCCCATTGTGAATGATTGTGATAGAGTGAATGTATGCGTGCTTGAAGAGGAGTATAGAAGCCGAGAGCTCGTACTACCTCGTGTAAATGGAATAAGTTTCATACCCAAGGTAACTGGACAGGGCAGTCAGTCCGCAGTACCTGTGAGTGTTGAGAACACAGCAAGTTACGGTCGTGAGTCCAATGATGACTCTCAGGACAGTAAGGGGCCTGCCGTAGTTGTTGGGGTTTTAGGTAAAGAAGTGGTAAATATTGAGGAGTTAATTGAGAGGAAAATTGCGCATTTAGAAGAAAGGGAGAGGGAAATAATCCGCAAAGTTTTAACTGATTTTAGTGACGTATTTTATGATGGGAAGAGAGCATTAGGATGCACTAACAGAATAGAACACAATATATATACAGGTGAGGCAGCTCCAATTAGAAAACGTCCATACCGATTGCCTCATGTGCAAAAAGAAGTTGTTAGGGAACAGATCAATGACATGATAATGAAGGATGTAATTGAACCAAGTGACAGCGCCTGGAGTGCACCAATCGTTTTAGTGTTAAAGAAAAAGCCAGTCGATGCTGAACCTGACTATAAGCCGTCGTGGAGACTGTGTGTGGATTTTCGTGCTTTAAATTCAGTAACAAGGAAGGATTCTTATCCTATTCCAAATTTACAGGGGACATTAGATGTTTTAGGGGGTTGTAAATATTTTTCAGTTTGTGATTTAATGAGTGGGTATTGGCAGATAAAAGTAGCGAAAGAGGATCGGCATAAAACAGCCTTTGTTACGGAAGAGGGATTATATCAATTTAAAAGACTTCCATTCGGACTTTGTTCGGCCCCACTTACATTCCAGCGTGTTATGGACTCAATTTTAACTGGTCTCAAAGGGACGAGAGCTCTTGTGTACCTAGATGATATTCTAATAATTGGTAAAACAATCGAAGAACATGCGCGCAATTTAAGGGAGGTCCTACAGAGACTTAAATCTGCAAACTTAGTGTGTCAGCCTGAGAAGTGTGTGTTTGCACAAAAAGAAGTTCATTACCTAGGTCATGTAATAGGAGAGGAGGGTGTTAGACCGGAACACGATAAGATAAGTGCAGTCGTAAATTACCCTGTGCCTCGTAACATTAGAGATGTTCGGTCGTTCATAGGTTTATGCTCATTCTATCGACGATTTGTTAACGGTTTTTCAGAAATTGTAAAACCATTGACAGACTTGACTAAAAAGGATAGGAAGTTTGAATGGACGGAACGGCAAGACAATGCTTTTCAAACGATGAAGAATGCACTCACAACACCACCAGTGTTATCTTATCCACAGTTTGATAAGCCATTCATAGTGACCAGCGATTGTAGCCTTTACTGTGCTGGCGGGATTCTTAGCCAAGAATATGACGATGGGGAGCGTCCCATTGCGTATTTTTCAAAAACACTATCAAAAAGTGAGCAAAATTATTCAGCTACGGAAAGAGAATTACTCGCTGTTGTTATGCTCACTAAGGCATGGAGGTGTTATCTGTACGGAAATCGTTTTACTCTAAGAACCGATTGTGCCGCCATAAAGTGGATATTTTCACTGAAGGATCCAAGTAGTCGATTAACTAGATGGGCTCTTAAATTGTCAGAGTTCGATTTTAATGTTGAACATCGTAAAGGGAAGCTGAATCAAGCCGCCGATGCTTTATCTCGTATCAGAACAATCTGCCGACCTATTTGGTCTCGTGATGCGGTTATTGCAGGGCAAAGCATTGACCCATTTTGTAAAGAAATTACTGATCAAATATTGAAAAAATCAAATGAAAATTTCATTCATGACTTGGATGGGTTGCTATATAAACGGGATGAGGGTGTAAACAAGCTAGTTGTTCCAAGGGGTATGGTAATTAGAGTTATGGAAACGCATCATGATTGTGTGTTTGGTGGTCATCAGGGTATCAAACGAACCTTAGACTCTATTAAAGCACGATATTATTGGCCAACGATGCATAAAGACGTCACTGAGTACGTAACTAAATGTCATTCTTGTAATTTAAGGAAACCAGGTAAACGATATACGGCACCCATGGGTCTTTTCCAGACGGTAAGTGTTCCTATGGACATGGTCAGTATGGACATAGTGGGACCATTGGCAACCACGAAGAATGGAAACCGCTATCTGTTATCGTTCATAGACCATGCGACACGTTGGGTTGAGGCGATACCAATAACTGATCAAACTGCAGAAACAGTTGCTAAAGTATTTGTTACCACTATCATTTCCCGATTAGGAGTGCCGAAATATTTGTTAACTGATTGTGGGACAAATTTTCTATCAATTTTATTTAAAGAAGTTTGTAGATTTATGAAAATTTCAAAAATTCAAACAACAGTAATGCACCCTATGAGTAACGGACTGTGTGAAAGGCAACATAGCACCATAGCAGCTATGGTGTCTCATTATGTAAGTAAGGATACTAGAAATTGGGATCAATATATTCCATATGTGCTTATGGCACTCAGGAATACAAGGCACCCAGTCACTAAGAAATCCCCATTTTATCTTATGTATGGGAGAGAAATGCGATTACCTACTGATGATGATTACACGTTCTCGGGAGATAAACAAACGTTGGTCGACGACCTAGCTGTAAATTGACTGAAGCAAATGAGTTAGCAGCAAGATTAACGGAAGAGGCTAGGATAAAAAATAAAGAATATTATGACCAGAAGTCTAGATTGTTAGAACTTAATATTGGGGATCTAGTATATGTGTACCATCCGGATATTAAAAGGGGAGTGCAAGCAAAATTCAAACGCTACTGGTCAGGACCTCATCAAGTGGTGGATAAATTGAACGATTTAGTGTATACAATAAGTATAAATGGTAAAAGTGCGAATTTACATTTAAATAGATTAAAGAAATGTTCTGAGAACGTAGGTAATGATAGTAGTAGGCGAGATAAGATTTCCAAAGTTATAAACCAACCTATGGAGGATCATAACGTAGTACCAGGGGAAGTAGATAATGTACCAGGTAACCAGAGTAATGATGTAGATTTTGTTGAACTAAATTGGGTTGATGGACCTTTGTTAGTAGAGGATAATTTTGTGAATGATGTCGTTCATGAAATAGAACCCATTACATTTGACACTGACGAGAGTATGTCAGACGATGTACCGGATGACCCGAGAGATAGAGATTGGGAACCGGAAGTCCCAACGGTAAGAGAACTTGTTGATAATATAGAGCCTGAGGGACCAGCGTCACGGACGAGATCACGGTTACGACAGGGAAATATTGAGTAATATGTTATCCTAAATACATATGAGAGGAGGTTCTAGAATACAGCGATTGAAATTGATAAATAAAGAGTATAGTAATACATAGTAATAGTAGTAATCCGTGGCAATATATATATAATAGACCAGCAGACAAGTTCTCTACCAGTAGAAATAAAGTGATAATAAAACAGAGTGGATCTAGTCATTATGTAAATGTTATGATACCAGTAATATTAAAATATTATACCCTTCGTATTATGCCTATAATAGCTCAATGATAATACTCAAAGTAAAAAAAAAAAAAACAAAAAAAAACACACCTATTTAATTATGTACTAAGTGAGTTATGTTAGTTAGTAAGTTAGGAGAGTAATATAACTTTATACTTATTATAATGTTACCACAGACCATTAATCTTTGGCTATTCATACATTTTTGTTTATTTGTAATGATAACAATAATGAAAAAAAAATGAAATGTAAATTAACTAATCTGGCAAGAGTCTACTTAACAATTATGTATATATTACATAATATGACAGTTAAATACATCATTTTTAAATATATAATATTATGTTACACTGGACTTAAAAAAAAAAAAAAAAGGAAAAAAAAACTATTCAGTTAGTGTTTGGAGTTTCATTAGCTACCATAAAGCCACCATTGAATCACTGATATATATCCATTGGTTACACCACAACTAGAATGGACTTACCTTCAACACTCATCTCCATGAAAATGTTGTAACGCACCTGAAATTGATATAGGAGGAGCACCATCCAATCAACTACATTTGGAACTGCGGTGACTACCAATAGACCTGGGTTCGGACCTTCAAGTAGAGGCAGGCTACCACTACCAAAGCTACCTCATCACCTAATAATCACTATCGAAGCTGATCATCTTAAACCACTACATCAATATGTTAGGGGACTTTAATTCCACCTACAACACCACTGCAGTCAATAGTTTTTATGTTGAGGACGACAAGATGGTATTAGGACTCATTGTTATGGTGCTACTCATAATCGTGTGTGCAATGCAGTTCTGCATCATTAAATACTACTTCCAGACAGCATGGTTACAAGCCCTTCAGAGCAGCCCGACTTCTAGTATGGAACTAGAAAACATAAATGGATGGATCTCGACACATGAAAGGCCACCCAACTGATCATCGTGAACATTGAGAGTGTCAGTGTCAACCTATCCAGGCTTCACATTTTTAAAGTTCTACTCATAAGATCATGGATTAGCATGTATTAAAACAGATTTAAGTGTCCATTCCAGAGAGAAGTGAAACGACCAATCAGTGACCAGTGAAAAAAAAAATTTTTTTTATATATATATTTTTCGCTAATCATGAGTATGTGAATAAGTATCAAAATTACCACAATTTATCTTGTAAGCATGGCTTTAAGTAATATTATGATATTATGTGTGTTATTGTGTTACCACTATTCTTAAGAAAAAAAAAAAAAAGAATATTTGTGAAGTAGATAACATTAGGGATAAATAATCACTGCTATGATATTAGTGAGAGTAGTGCTTTTTGGGTTGATATGTTTAAACCAATAATATTAGATTTAGGTGTGTAATATAGTAGCAAAGTTAACTGATCAAAAGATTGATTAAACATTACCTTTATGATCTACGGTTTTAAGTATTTGGTATCCAGGAATACTCTTATAGTGATTTGCACTATTGTTTTAGAAGAATATAAAATGAAATATATACAATATGTATTTAACTAATTTTCTAGATTTATTGGAAAATATGATTATGCTAGTATGTAGATGACTTTTGTTTAGTATATAATCTTGTATTGTGTGTCCTATTTAGTAATGAGTAGTTATTTGTGTAATGGATATAGTTTGATTACAATTTGAATAGTTAGTGTTAATAAAGGGGTTAGTTGATTATGCAATATCAGTTTCAAAATTCAAAAATTTGTACGTACTTAGTGGAAACATAAAGAGGTCCGCCTCTGGCGTATCCTGTTGTCAGCCGTGGGTGGAGTAGGAGGTCTAGGCACGTGCAGTGGAGCCCGTTCCGCCGCTGGTTGATGGTCAATGGTTATGTAGGCCGCCTCCCCGGAAATACTTCCTTGCGTTGTAGACGAGGTGGGCGCACGTGGGGGACTTCGGTCTGGTAGCCGCGCGGTAGATAGAGGAAGATGGGCACCTGCGGAGTAGCGACCCCGTGAATTAAGGGGATAGCAATGCCGACGTATGGCGAGAGATTCTGAGTCAACCGACACTACCACGTGAATCCACTCGCGTGAGGATGAATTTGAATTTAGAAAAGTAAATGTATCGAAACTAAACTCAAATAGCATTGTGGGTAATAGGGTATGGGGAACGAAATAGGAGAGACGTGTTCAAGTATGTTAACAGTTGGAGGGTAAGTGTAAAACTGACCAACTCTCGTTTCCGAGGCGATTGTAGACATCCGGGAACTTAACTATCGTTTAGATAAACAACCCACAAGTGGTAGACCACCACTTATGATTCAGACGTAACATCCTTTGTGTACAATTACAGTACAAATAGCCTTAAAGTTATAGAGAAAGAAAAATGTAAAGAATAAGACAATTCCAAAAGATAGTATAGTTTCGGAAAATCCTTGGAAAGTATCAATGAATATGATTGGTAGTTTAATGGGGAATTTTAATAGTAATGTTGTAATAATTTTGTATGTGCATAGATATAGTTATTTGTAATCATTTGCATCAATTTATATTAATGCTCACTCTCAGGTTGAAAATTTGAATATTATATGTAATAATGGTTGTTGAAAGTAATAATAGCTATTAGTTGATGTCGTAGGTTTACCTGGGATAGTGATAGAGTGTAATTCTAGATTTAATTCATGTGCAAATTTTGTTTATGTACGTATAAATACCGATCAGGTATTTAAAGGAATGCTCAAACTATCTAATCTGGGTGGTAAGAGATTGTAGCGACAGTCCAATAACCCTGGCTTATCGCGTGCGATACCACATTTCCCTTGTACAATATTGTAGTAGTTTACAGTGAGTAGTGGGAAATATGAAAAAAAAAAACTTTTTAAAGAAAAGTTTTTTTTTTTTGTTTTTGAAGGGGCGAATGTAGTGTTCTGGCACTACCTGTATATGAACAGCATAATATACTAATAAATTCAGAAACAATATTGATAATTAAAATATACGATACTTTGGTGTTAATTTTTATTCACATTTTAAGAAATAAAAGAATCAAGGAAAAGTTGTAATATTCCACAAATACAGAATTAGACCGTCCGGAGGAAGTGCGCACATCCTGTGTGCTGGTTTACTGGTCTCAAAAGCCACGGCCAATAAGAATCCTTTGTTCTGGAGAATGACCAAATAAGGTATTAATGTCATCTTGGTGACAAAAGAGGGGATTTTATGCGATGCTCTGAGGAGCCCGAATATCGAGTCAGTTGTCATGTTGCGCTGAGCACGGTAGCCACTGAGAGCTCTCATGTAAGTAGACTCTGCCAGGTTGGATCAAGCCATATTAGTCTTGATGATGTATTAACTTCAACATAATTTCATAGCTTTCCAGTCTAAATTTTACCAACTCTATTTCTCTAACCTAACTACTATGAACGCTCATAGTGGAGCTAGTAATGAATAATAAATGTGTTGAGCATTCCTTGATGCTGTAGGTAGTTAATTAACTGTTTTAGCCTCGTATCGAAGTAACATATTGTTCTAATCTTTTATAATCCTGTGTGCTTGGTATTAGCCTGTCTTAATAAATGTCATAAATCAAAGTAAATACTAGTATTCACTGAGTAAATACCTGACCGTGGTGTCTACCCACTCGCCGCATGACAATTGCGTTTTTGTAAAATATATATATTACACAGTAAAAAAAGAAAAGAGTATGAATAAAATACATGGTGTTTCAAAAAGAATGACTCGATATAAATGGCTACATTTACTAAAAGTATGTAATGAGGACTACAGTGGGTCATTAGCACTGTACATGTATAGGTGGGTGGGTGGCTCATTAGCAATGTACATGTACGAGTGGGCGGGAGGGTCATTAGCACTGTACATGTATGTGTGCGTGGGCGGATAATTAGCACTGTACATGTATGGGTGGGTGGGTGAGTCATTAGCACTGTACATGTATGGGTGGGTGGATGGGTCATTAGAACTTAACATGTACGGGTGGGTCATTAGCATTGTACGTGTATTGGTGGTCAGGTGGGACTATACACCTGTATGTGTATGGGTGGGCAGGTGGGTATATACCTGTATGTGTATGGGTGGGCAGGTGGGACTATACACCTGTATGTGTATGAGTGGGCAAGTGGGTCTATACACCTGTATGTGTATGGATGGGCAGGTGGGTATATACCTGTATGTGTATGGGTAGGCAGGTGGGACTATACACCTGTATATGTATGAGTGGGCAAGTTGGTCTATACACCTGTATGTGTATGGGTGGGCAGGTGGGTATATACCTGTATGTGTATGGGTGTGCAGGTGGGACTATACACCTGTATGTGTATGAGTGGGCAGGTGGGTATATACCTGTATGTGTATGGGTGGGCAGGTGGGACTATACACCTGTATATGTATGAGTGGGCAAGTGGGTCTATACACCTGTATGTGTATAGGTGGGCAGGTGGATATATACCTGTATGTGTATGGGTGGGCAGGTGGGACTATACACCTGTATGTGTATGAGTGGGCAAGTGGGTCTATACACCTGTATGTGTATGGGTGGGCAGGTGGGTATATACCTGTATGTGTATGGGTGGGCAGGTGGGACTATACACCTGTATATGTATGAGTGGGCAAGTGGGTCTATACACCTGTATGTGTATGGGTGGGCAAGTGGGTCTATACACCTGTATGTGTATGGGTGGGCAGGTGGGTCTATACACCTGTATGTGTATGGGTGGGCAGGTGGGTCTATACACCTGTACGTGTATGGGAGGGCAAGTGGGTCTATACACCTGTATGTGTATGGGTGGGCAGGTGGGTCTATACACCTGTACGTGTATGGGTGGGCAGGTGGGACTATACACCTGTATATGTATGAGTGGGCAAGTGGGTCTATACACCTGTATGTGTATGGGTGGGCAAGTGGGTCTATACACCTGTATGTCTATGGGTGGGCAGGTGGGTCTATACACCTGTATGTGTATGGGTGGGCAGGTGGGTCTATACACCTGTACGTGTATGGGTGGGCAAGTGGGTCTATACACCTGTATGTGTATGGGTGGGCAGGTGGGACTATACACCTGTATATGTATGAGTGGGCAAGTGGGTCTATACACCTGTATGTGTATGGGTGGGCAAGTGGGTCTATACACCTGTATGTGTATGGGTGGGCAGGTGGGTCTATACACCTGTATGTGTATGGGTGGGCAGGTGGGTCTATACACCTGTACGTGTATGGGTGGGCAAGTGGGTCTATACACCTGTATGTGTATGGGTGGGCAGGTGGGTCTATACACCTGTATGTGTATGGGTGGGCAGGTGGGTCTATACACCTGTACGTGTATGGGTGGGCAGGTGGGTCTATACACCTGTATGTGTATGGGTGGGCAGGTGGGTCTATACACCTGTATGTGTATGGGTGGGCAGGTGGGTCTGTACACCTGTACGTGTATGAGTGGGCAAGTGGGTCTATACACCTGTATGTGTATGGGTGGGCAGGTGGGTATATACCTGTATGTGTATGGGTGGGCAGGTGGGACTATACACCTGTATATGTATGAGTGGGCAAGTGGGTCTATACACCTGTATGTGTATGGGTGGGCAAGTGGGTCTATACACCTGTATGTGTATGGGTGGGCAGGTGGGTCTATACACCTGTATGTGTATGGGTGGGCAGGTGGGTCTTTACACCTGTATGTGTATGGGTGGGCAGGTGGGTCTATACACCTGTACGTGTATGGGTGGGCAAGTGGGTCTATACACCTGTATGTGTATGGGTGGGCAGGTGGGTCTATACACCTGTACGTGTATGGTTGGGCAGGTGGGACTATACACATGTATATGTATGAGTGGGCAAGTGGGTCTATACACCTGTATGTGTATGGGTGGGCAAGTGGGTCTATACACCTGTATGTGTATGGGTGGGCAGGTGGGTCTATACACCTTTATGTGTATGGGTGGGCAGGTGGGTCTATACACCTGTACGTGTATGGGTGGGCAAGTGGGTCTATACACCTGTATGTGTATGGGTGGGCAGGTGGGTCTATACACCTGTATGTGTATGGGTGGGCCGGTGGGTCTGTACACCTGTACGTGTATGGGTTTGCAGGTGGGACTATACACCTGTATGTGTATGGGTGGGCAGGTGGGTCTGTACACCTGTACGTGTATGGGTGGGCAGGTGGGTCTATACACCTGTATGTGTATGGGTGGGCAGGTGGGTCTGTACACCTGTACGTGTATGGGTTTGCAGGTGGGACTATACACCTGTACGTGTATGGGTGGGAAAGTGGGTCTGTACACCTGTACGTGTATGGGTTTGCAGGTGGGACTATATACCTGTACGTGTATGGGTGGGCAGGTGGGTCTATACACCTGTATGTGTATGGGTGGGCAAGTGGGTCTATACACCTGTATGTGTATGGGTGGGCAGGTGGGTCTGTACACCTGTACGTGTATGGGTGGGCAGGTGGGTCTGTACACCTGTACGTGTATGGGTGGGCAGGTGGGTCTGTACACCTGTACGTGTATGGTAGGGTGGCCCACATTATAATGTTAATTTTTCAAAGTTATATTAGACACCTGGGCACCCTCTAACTTTTTTACTTATAATATTAATAGTATTTATGCAAAATTTCAAGATGATATTCCACTTTGAAAGGAGTGCTCAAAGACATTTTATGTTGGGCATAATTTTAGAAAATCGGAATATTTGAGGGAATTAAAAATCAAGAAAAAACAGCTCAAAGTAAGTAAACTAAATGTATTTTATTTACAGTATAAAGGTACAATAAAACAATGCAATGATATTCATGAAAAGAATTTGCTGTGGGCGATCAATCCTTTGTTGATATTTTCAAACTATCGACGATCGCTTGTTTTGTAGTCTTTGTAGGCACCATCTTTCTGTTAGCTTCTATGACCTGGAGAAGCACCTGCTTTTCATCTTCATCATTTGTTAACAGCTTGTTAAACTCTTCAAACAGCTTTACTCCTCTTTCAGCCAAGTCATTAACAACTCTCAGATTTCTGATGATGTTTTGACCTTTGATATACTCTTGGTCATCGGTCCATTCATCTGGGTTTTTGGTGAAAAAATTGGTATTGATTTCCAATTTCTCAACTAACTGCAGTGATCTTTTTGAAGCAAAATCAGCCAAACGTGCTTTCTCAGTTAGGAGTGCTGAATTGCCTCTCACTTTCCGTTCAGCAGGCTCACATTTCATTTTTTCAACGATTTCCACCTTATCATCAACAGATACTTTTTTTGAGAACAGACTCAAACCAACCAACTCATCCGAAAGATACCAAAGATGAGATTTGAAAGCCTTTTTGACAATTTCAGTTACTTCAGGATCAATATCATGGTACTTTGTCATATCATTCCACAGTGAGAGATCTGACCATGGAGCATTTGAAGCTAAAGGAGCTTCTACCCAGTACTTGACGTAGACAAGAACTCCAAATTTCACAAAGCGTTCAAGCTGAGCTTTCTCCCTTTGCGTTGTCACGAAACCACTGTCATCACGAAACAAATAGATTTTGATGCCATATAACAACTTAGCCATCCAACGGGCGTGGTGTACCGCACCAGGAGCTCTCCAATGAATTTTGGCTGGAGTGTGGCCTAAAGCAATTAAAGCCAGCTCAATCAACTCCATATAGTCATCCCGAGGCTGATTGTTGCCTTTTAAGGCAACTTGGAGAACATCAACTGCAGATTGTTTGAAATCTTCACTGCCAGGAATGTTTCCCAAAGACTGATAACTATCTTGTCTGATATATTGCCATGCTGCTTTGAATCTTTTGAATATAGGTATATCAGGTGAACTGGAGGGACCAAAACAGAAAGTAAATACTTTACTGAGTACAATCTCTAAAACATGGTGTCTGCATGCTAGCCATAACAATTCTCCTTCAACTAGGTGTTCAATCAGAACACAAGCTCCATTTTTCAACCCTGTGTTTACAGATGTTGTGTCAAAACACATACCCACTACCTTTTTACCCAAACCCCATTCAGTAAGCTTTTTGTAAACAGCATTAGCTGAATTTTCACCAGTACCACCAACTAATTTTGGTACACCAAGCAATTTATCTGTATTGTCAGCAGGACAAGATACTATGACAGGCAAACGGTCTACCTTGTCACTTCCCAAAATATCAGGAAGAATTTTTCCATCCCAGTGTACAATGACGGGATTATCAAAAGAGGTAGATTCTTTAATAGTTTGAAATATAGTTTTTCGTGCTTCCTTCCTTTCCCGTTGAATAGTGCTTCTTGAGAGCGGCAATTCACTGGGATCATGACCGAGAGCTGCTGCGATAGGAGCCATTAATCTTAAAGCTTCCCTATCAGAAACTTTGTTGCGATCCAATGCACTAACAACATGTGTGGAAAACAAACTTTTCTTTGCGATTGGTGGAGATGACAAGTCTGTGTGTGTGAATCTCTTTTGTTTCTTTGGGATGCCGAAGATGATGATGATGGTTTATACAGCTCTTCTTCTGATGAGCTGTGTTTTAATGGAGTACACTCATCTGATGAATCATCCTCTGAACTTTGGCAGGAAGCAGTCGGAGTCACCAGAGGCGAAGTGGTTCCCTCTTGAGCTTTTTGAAGTCTTTTTTGTTCTTTTAACTTTCTTTCAAGGATTCTCTCCTGTTTTTTTTATATTCCTTGTCTTCTGATGTTATGATCATTTTTCTGTCAGTTCTTTGATCTATTAGAAACTTTCTGTCCTCATCTACTTTACACATAACCAGGGCTTCACTGTGAGCAATATCAAAAAGCTGATCGAGCTGCTCTACAAACAGATTTTGTCTTTTGTTCTGGGCATCGGAGTTTCTTCCTTTATTTTTCTTTAGCATAAGCCATTCATTGTGTATTTTCTCAACTTTTTCAATACAATGTTTTTTTAATCTGGTAGGAATCGCAGCCTTTTGCCATCTGACATCACTTCTTCCAAGGTTAAGTGGCTAGCATTCCTTATGGATTTTTTCTCGTTTAGGAAAAAATGAAATCTGAGAAGAACTTGCCTTACAGAAGGTAGTTGGTTCAACTGAGATATGGGTTCTAATTCTCTTATTCCAATTAAAAAAATATTGTCTGCTTTACGCGTTGAAGTGGAGGGCGAAGCCATGACTACGCACATGCACAAATCACAGTTCTTACTTTTGTTCACTTTTTGCACTTGACTCGTATTTTCTACTAGTAACAAAATAGTCTTTTAAGACAAATATTATCAGTTTATATATATATATATATATATATATATATATATATATATATATATATATATATATATATATATCAATTAATTAAGTCTTTAAATGCACAATTTTCACAATTTCAGCATCTGAAACAAAAAAATAATGTAAGATATTAATTTTTGAAAATTCGACGAAATTGCGAAATTTTCAAAACTTTGAAGACTTTGAGCACTGCTTTCCACTCCACCTATGACATTGAAACTTTAGGGATTTACTTCTATTAGGCAAAGTAAAAAAATGAGAGGTTGCCTAGGGATGTTCTACAATTTTGAAATTTTTGGGCCACATTAGTGTATGGGTTTGCAGGTGGGACTATACACCTGTATGTGTATGGGTGGGCAGGTGGGTATATACCTGTATGTGTATGGGTGGGCAGGTGGGTATATACCTGTATGTGTATGGGTGGGCAGGTGGGACTATACACCTGTATATGTATGAGTGGGCAAGTGGGTCTATACACCTGTATGTGTATGGGTGGGCAAGTGGGTCTATACACCTGTATGTGTATGGGTGGGCAGGTGGGTATATACCTGTATGTGTATGGGTGGGCAGGTGGGACTATACACCTATATATGTATAGTTGAGCATGTGGGTCTATACACCTGTACGTGTATTTTTTGTGTCTTAAGTAAGAAACTAGTTACGCATGTTTATATTACATGCATGTTATAAGTGATATCAAAACATTTTGGACGTTAAAATGCTCACAGAAAAATGAAGTTTACAAAAATGTTTTATAAATGTTCAATATGTTCTCCATTTACAGATTAGATGTCATCTAGTCGATATATGAATCGTAATATACATCTACGCAAAGTTTGATTTGATATTAATTATTGAATATATGTCATCCGTGTTATAAATTGAGGACATATTGAAAATGTATTATATATTTTTGTAAGCTTTTTCGTAAACTTCATTCTTTCGTGAGTATTTTAGTGTCTAATATGTTTGGGTAAAACCCTCGCTTGTAATAAATATATCTTTTTTAAATCGGGTTTATTTTATAAATACTCTTATATATGATGATTGCAATAAATATATGTGTTTAAACTGACTACAGTAGTTAATTTATAACTACACGATGTACATGATAGCTTCATAGACTCGAAAAAATAATGATTACTAGTTGTGAGAACAAATCCAAAAAGACAAATGTAAAAAAATCCTCTCGGATGTTGTTTAATTCTTTTTCTTTTGTTTATGGTTGTTGTTCTGTATTAGATCACTAATTTATCATTGTGTACAGTACTAAATCATAATGTGCATATAAAACACACGAGTAAAAGTTAGTAACATTTTATTTAGACTTTATGTTTACATAACACTTTTGTTATTTTGACAATATTAATGTTAATCAACATTCCTATTTTTCAACATTAATATAAAACTAACTAATCCACTTTGTAATGTCTAACACAATATGTGACTATATTTATTATTTAACATGCAGAAGTGTGTTATAACTGGTGATTGTTCTGAAAATAAAAATTGTTTGTAATTTAAGTTATACCATTCATAGATATGAATGGGTGATATTCACCCACCCACCCGCCCATATACGTACAGTGATATTCACCTATTGGGGGGGATATTCACCCGCCCATTCACGTACAGTGGTATTCATCCACCCACCCACCCATTCACGTAAAGTGGTATTCATCCACCGACCCACCCATACACGTACAGTGTTATTCAGATGAAAAGAAGTGGAATTTATTGAGAAATGTTTGTGATAGTAGAAATTGTAATAAAATAAAATTCCACTGTAAAACTATTTAGATTTGAAGAAGAACTTATGAGCTGAGGAATTAAAGACCATTTTAGAACTTAGGCTTAAGCGGCCGGTGTCATAACTAGAATCTACAGTTTCCGGTGACAACCGCGTCAAGGTATTATCTACAATATTTACAAGATGACCAGACGTTTCGCCCATACTGTGATGTGGCATCCTGCAGAAACCACTAAGGATGCCACATCACAGTATGGGCGAAACGTCTGGTCATCTTTTAAATATTGTAGATAGTACCTTGACGCGGTTGTCACCGGAAACTGTAGATTCTAGTAATTAAAGAGCATGCCCATTTCTATTTTTCTAATATTATAAGTGTTTATTAATAAAAATAAAAATAAATCATTCAAATCATATTTAATAGACACACTTATATTGGAATGTCTGAAATCCATACCAATTTGTTTATATTTTTATGGATCACGTAATAACTTGTACATTTCCCGCTTTTCCAGATCTGAATACTATCCATTTAAATTGAAGACTATTAGTATAATATTTCAGCTTTCACAAGCATACTTATTTGATAGAATTTCGAATACATTTGAGGTTAACTAAACGGCCGTTAAAGCCCACGTTAAATGATGTCCCAATTACAAAAAAAAAAAAAAAAAAAAAAAAAAAAAAAAAAAAAAAAAAAAAAAAAAAAAAAAACTGTAAGAGATACATTATTTTGTTATTATATTATATGTATCTTTTATACTACTCCAGTTTAAGATTGGACAAGTAAATAGATGATAAATAACTCTAGTGTAGTTTTACCAGTATTAATGGTTGCCAGAGTGTAACACAACCTCAAACAAGGTCTCACCCCAACATGGTGGTTAACCAAGGTTCATGCTCTATTAGTTACGCTAAGGTAGTTTGTTGTCTATAAACCACGCGTGTATCTATTAGCTAATGTCCATTTCACTGCCTAAATGTCACAAAAGGCTGTGTTTTGTTACACTTTGAACAAACTGGTAACGATTTGCAATATGTAGATGGATTTATGGTACATTTGTGTCACAATATATCACTAATGGTAATATCAATATTTCAACAATAATCTGTTTATAGGAACCAATTCAATTATTTCCACTTTTGTATTATCACAAATACATTGTGATACTTTCTTACTTTTAGTCTATAATACCTATTTCCTTTATCACCTTTATCAAAGACACATACATAGTATATAATTAATATGCTATAAATTAAAAATAAAGTTGTTTGATATGTTTGAAAATATTTGTTATATATAAATATAAAATATAATTCAAATGATATTTTGTAAGTTGTTGCATTAGTGTTTACTTTGATTAAACAGTATTATTTAATATGTTCAAAGTACAATATTTATAACTCTCCCAATTCAACTTGTAGTTGAATATAAGTAATTTTATTAAATCTACTTGTCTAATTGTTTGTATTTAACAAGCATACGTAAAAACGCTAACAATAAAAATTTAATTTTGAAATAATCCTGCTCCTTGAAGATAAACATGTTTTCTGTTGCAAATAAATGTACGGTGCGTTGAATAATATAAACATTCTAAGTGCACCGGTACAATCTAACCCAAAGCTGCAACAATCCTCTGAATATACGTACTCCTGATTCTCAGTTTGTAAAGCCTGCCTTACGAGACATAAGATAATGTCCTGATTTTTATTTATTTTCCAAGAGTAAGGAAAATATGGTAGTTCGGTAAATGAAACTGGAAGTTACAGAGGAAATACGATGATATTTTCCCTAACCTTCATCATATTGTATTACTACTATATTGCCTTTTGTACTATATTACCTTAAGTAAAATGTTTCACTTAATACAATGCATGGCCAAGAGAAATGTAGAGGCCTGACATCTCTTTAATATCACTGTGACAACAGTCAGCCCTGGTGGTGAATTGCTGTAGTCCAGCTACTTGGGAACAAAATGTTGAGGAAATTGTAAGCGATAGGTTCTTTGTTTCGTCACCTTAATACTGACACGGTTCCCGCTTAGTGGTTCCCATCAGCATGGAAACTAATAGAGAGGTCTGAGAAATATATATTGGGTAGTAGTCAGGGTTCCGAGGTTCTGTAGGAAAAAAGAACTGAGTAGAAGATTATTAATTAGCTGAAAATCAGACAAACTGTAAATTAGTACATGGTTCGGATTCTATGTAAAGCTATAGGTTTCTTCGGTGTCCTAGCTATTTGCTTATTATTAAATGGCTTTTTAAAATTAGGAACAGTTGACCTTAGTTAGTAACAATGACTACACTAGTTCATGTAGACTCATCGCCCTTATTCACTCCTCATATTCATCCAGTCCTCTAATATCAGGTTCTTAGTAATGCATAATGAATTATCATGATATCTGTTTCGATGCATTTGAAGTTTAAAAATGACTTCTAGACTCTCAACTTTAAAATGTGGAAATATCTATTGTATACAACAATGTCACCTAGTTTACACTATTTATTACAGCAGGATATTTGCTAGGAATTCTTAGTTTGTTGGTGAATTTAATATAACAGACATGATACCAATAACCATTGGTTTTTCAAATCTTAAAGTCACATTTCAAAGCTACTTTAGATTTATTACGTGTTGTATTGTAAGAAGTGATTGCAAAATCTAATACGATGCTCATAAATTACATGTTAAGAACATTAGGAATTTTATAAATTTAAGTTAGTTTCTGTTTTCTAAGACTTTATAATTTAAATTAACAATAAAATATATGAATTTTCTTTAAAGACATATAAAACAATGCCAACAGATACTTTGAACCTACATTCAGCAAGTAAAGTCTAAAAAAAAAAAAAAAACTCCCTTAACCTGGACACGGTGAGATTTACGTTTATAAGCAAGACTCTGGGCTATACTTTGTATACATACCATTATTATGTGTTTTACTACATAAATGTATATTTATATACTAAAGGCACACTGATATATTATACTATAGAAACGTAATGGCCACATTCTAACTTTTAATTAGTAAAGTTTGATAAATATATAATATTTGAACCAGGAAAACAATCTTGAACATTTAACATCAAAATAAACATTTCAATTGTACAGCCAAGTATCTTAAATAATTAATAATTATATAATAGACATATCACATAAAAAAACACTATATATAAAGAATATTTTCAATTGGTGTAGTAATTCGTACATAAATAAAGCCACTTTTTGTTTATTATAGTGAGGAATACATGGAAAAAACAAATATTTGACAATTGGAAAGTCATTAAATATAAATAAAATATTAGAGATTAGTTATATTAAAATAAACCATTGCAGTACATGTTTCCTGTCCTTATATGTCAATAAACAGTGTTGTGTTCAAACTCTTATGTTTATCTTTATGCTAAAATGTTTTTTAATTAAAAATCGAAGTATAAAACGCAGACTGTTATCTGGTTCAGGATCTAAAACAAAGGTATTACCTATTAATTAATAATATTGCCTTACAAATATTATAATGAATAATGTAACAATGTTGTTTTAATAAAATGTTAAATGACTTGAAGCTATATGAGGGAAGTGTTCATCATTAGACATGTTTTTAACTACTCATAAATACATGCTATATTATTAGGTTACAACCTCAATAATACTTAAGGGGAAAACTATAAATGCTCAAATGTAAACTCCTATCATGTGAAACCTCATTTTGAAAGGAATACAAAAAATAATAAATCCAATGGTGCAAACTAGAGGTCTCTACGTTTAGTTTAACAGAGTAGATGACGAATTTATAGTAATACAATTATTTACTGTCATCTCTTCTTGTTCTTCATTACATAAGACAACAAGAACCCAACTTCTTAAAACACCTACATATTTTAATGTAGCAGGTGTTCAAACTGTTCACCATATGCTGTTTGATAGTGTGATAGACGTGTGTAAAAATAGTAAAATTTGGTAAAATTATAAACTTGTTAAAATTTTAAACTTGTAAAAGTTAACTTGCACTAAAGTTGTTAACAAACCTAAGCTATGAAGTGATAAAATGCAAGTGATAAGGACAAAAAAGAAAGTCAAAAGTAGATTGTTGATACTAGTAAGATAAGAACAAGGGAAATTCTAAAGCATGTTGACTCATGGAACGAAAAAAGGAGAAGAAAGTAAATGATTTTATTCTTGTAAATTCGTTTTTACTCTGTAAAACTAAACATAGAGACCTCTGGCTTGTATCATTGGTTTTCTTTTTTTTTCCTTTAAATGAGGATTCACATGAAAGGAATTTGTATTTAAAGATTTTTAGTTGCCTCCCTCTTCCAACCTTAGGAAAAGGGGTAAATTTTTATAAACTTAATAAAAAATTAAAAAAATATGTTATAATAGGTATGGTCAAAATCTCACATTGGTATTTCAACCGGTTTAAATTATATCCAGGTGTGCCAGGACATAAAAATCACCCCGTGTATTGTGAAGCAAGCTAAATATTATCAGTATCCACAGATGGAGGAACAAGGGAACGTATTGTCGTATATGGAATATTGTGAAGCAAGCCGAATATTATCAGTATTGGCAGATGGAGGAACAAGGGAACGTATTGTCGAATATGGAACATTGTATTGTCTATATTTGGAGTGGTGAGAATGTTACGAGTATAACACTGCGGGGATTGTGTATTGTGAAACAAGCTGAATAGTATCAGTGTCGTCAGATGGTGGAACAAGGGAACGTATTGTCATATATGGAACATTGTATTGTCTATATTTGGAGTGGTGAGAGTGTTACGAGTATAACACTGCGGGGATTGTGTATTGTGAAGCAAGCTAAATATTATCAGTGTCGGCAGATGGAGGAACAAGTGAACGTATTGTCGTATATGGAATATTGTTTGTCTATATTTGGTGTGGTGAGTGTTACAAGTATAACACTGCGGGGATTGTGTATTGTGAAGCAAGCTGAATATTATTAGTATCGGCAGATGGAGGAACAGTGGAACGTATTGTCGTATATGGAACATTGTATTTTCTATATTTGGAGTGGTGAGAGTGTTACTAGTATTACACTGCGGGGATTGTGTATTGTGAAGGAAGCTGAATATTATTAGTATCGGCAGATGGAAGAACAAGGGAACGTATGTCGTATATGGAACATTGTATTGTCTATATTTGGAGTGGTGAGAGTGTTACTAGTATAACACTGCGGAGATTGTGTATTGTGAAGCAAGCTGAATATTATCAGTGTCAGCAGATGGAAGAACAAGGGAACGTATTGTCGTATATGGAATATTGTATTGTCTATATTTGGAGTGGTGAGAGTGTTACTAGTATAACACTGCGGGGATTGTGTATTGTGAAGCAAGCTAAATATTATTAGTATTCACAGATGGAGGAACAAGGGAACGTATTGTCGTATATAGAACATTGTATTGTCTATATTTGGAGTGGTGAGAGTGTTACTAGTATAACACTGCGGAGATTGTGTATTGTGAAGCAAGCTGAATATTATCAGTGTCAGCAGATGGAAGAACAAGGGAACGTATTGTCGTATATGGAATATTGTATTGTCTATATTTGGAGTGGTGAGAGTGTTACTAGTATAACACTGCGGGGATTGTGTGTTGTGAAGCAAGCTGAATATTATTAGTATCCACAGATGGAGGAACAAGGGAACGTATTGTCGTATATAGAACATTGTATTGTCTATATTTGGAGTGGTGAGAGTGTTACTAGTATAACACTGCGGGGATTGTGTATTGTGAAGCAAGCTGAATATTATTAGTATCGGCAGATGGAAGAACAAGGGAACGTATTGTCGTATATGGAACATTGTATTGTCTATATTTGGAGTGGTGGAGAGTGTTACTAGTATAACACTGCGGGGATTGTGTATTGTGAAGCAAGCTGAATATTATTAGTATCGGCAGATGGAAGAACAAGGGAACGTATGTCGTATATGGAACATTGTATTGTCTATATTTGGTGTGGTGAGAGTGTTACTAGTATTACACTGCGGGGATTGTGTATTGTGAAGCAAACTGAATATTATCAGTATCGGCAGATGGAAGAACAAGGGAACGTATTGTCGTATATGGAACATTGTATTGTCTATATTTGGAGTGGTGAGAGTGTTACTAGTATAACACTGCGGGGATTGTGTATTGTGAAGCAAGCTGAATATTATTAGTATCGGCAGATGGAAGAACAAGGGAACGTATTGTCGTATATGGAACATTGTATTGTCTATATTTGGAGTGGTGAGAGTGGTACTAGTATAACACTGCGGGGATTGTGTATTGTGAAGCAAGCTGAATATTATTAGTATCGGCAGATGGAAGAACAAGGGAACGTATGTCGTATATGGAACATTGTATTGTCTATATTTGGAGTGGTGAGAGTGTTACTAGTATTACACTGCGGGGATTGTGTATTGTGAAGCAAGCTGAATATTATTAGTATCGGCAGATGGAAGAACAAGGGAACGTATGTCGTATATAGAACATTGTATTGTCTATATTTGGAGTGGTGAGAGTGTTACTAGTATTACACTGCGGGAATTGTGTATTGTGAAGCAAACTGAATATTATCAGTATCGGCAGATGGAGGAACAATGGAACGTATTGTCGTATATGGAACATTGTATTGTCTATATTTGGAGTGGTGAGAGTGTTACTAGTATAACACTGCGGGGATTGTGTATTGTGAAGCAAACTGAATATTATCAGTATCGGCAGATGGAGGAACAATGGAACGTATTGTCGTATATGGAACATTGTATTGTCTATATTTGGAGTGGTGAGAGTGTTACTAGTATTACACTGCGGGGATTGTGTATTGTGAAGCAAGCTGAATATTATCAGTGTCTTCAGATGGAGGAACAAGGGAACGTATTGTCGTATATGGAATATTGCTTGTCTATATTTGGTGTCTTGAGAGTGATGCGAGTCTAATATTGTTGGATCGTATCATACACTGCCAGGATATGGCATGTGTTACATGTATTTTGACAGTGATGATCGCTGTGATGTAGACTATAGGTGACAGTCTATGTATAGTGAAACTAATTACGTAAGGATTCAAACCCAATTATGTAACTTATGTAAGGATTAGGAAGTTCACTAATTGGCCCAAGGTATCTACAGCCTACAGACTACTTAGGACTAGAGGTGTTTTGGTGAATCATTTAGCTCTAATACAGTTTAACATGTGCCAATTAATTAATTGGTCCTTTTATTTTTAATACACGTATTTACCTAAAGTAAGAATTTATTGTCCATTTATTTCCCATTATGGATGTAGGTAAAGAGTTAAACAACAATACAAGACTTAGTTTACCGTAAAAGTAATATATTTACATGAATGTAGTAAACAATTTAATTACTATAGTATTATTGATAAATGTATACTCAGTTATTTATGAACTTATTTATAAATAAAATGCTCTAAATATATTTTAAGGCTTAAGCCCTTTTGAATTTAAAACTTAGGGCCAACAGAAAGGAAGATAAACTTCCCAAAATTGAATAAATTTGGTGAGTTTAAAGATTACGGAAAAAAATTATTTATATAGTTCAACTGAACCAACGAATTGAAAAGAGATAATCTGGAAAGAGGGAGGACAAATGTTATGTACGTATAGGAGTGGGAGGGTGGGTTACTACCACTGTCCGTGAAGGGGTGTTTGGTTCAGATTCAGATTCAGATTTTTATTCACCAAAAAACAAACATTGTCACAGGTAATAGTCAACAAAACATAGTTTATATAACAAGTCATAGCCTAGGTGTATGATAGTAGTACAATGCATCAAGGGAACAAATCAAGTCATTTACATAAAAAGTCTCGGATGCAATAATGTTCGCCCTGTATTAAGAATGCTTTTAAGGTTTTTTGAACTTGTTTAAATTGGCAATTGACTTTAAATTTGGAGATAGAGCAATGTACAGTTTCATGCAATTAAACTGGACTTCTTTCTGAAAAAATGATGTTTGGTGACGTGGAATATCTAAATAGTCATACTTTCGAAGTGAGTAAGAGTGTACTTTATACAAATCAGAGTTAGTAAACAGATAAACATTTCTTTTTAAAAAGGTAACTGATTCCAAAACATAGATCGATGGGAATGAAAACAGATTGTTCATGTGGAAGATGTTTCTACAGGATTCCCTAACAGAAAGCCCACAAATGATGCTTAAGACTTTCTTTTGTAATTTAAAAACGTGTAGATTACTTAAAATTTGAGCTCCCCAGATGGCCACTGCATAAGACAAGTAGGGGTATACACTCCCATAGTACGTTGATAGTAGGACCCGCCTATATGTAAAGCAAGCTAGTCTTCGTAGAATAAATAGCCCCTTGCTAAATCTGCTGTTCACCAAGGCGTTGTGGCTTGAGAAAACAAGCTTGCTGTCAATTACCGATTCTAGGAAACCAACCTGTGAACTCGGCGTTCTCTGAGTCACCTCAGAGTCACTACCATTATAGTGTAGAGGTGGGTGGTGAGTAACTACCACTGTACATGAAGGAGTATGTGGGCCACTATCGCTGTACGTGAAGGGGTGGGTGGGTCACTACAATTATCACGTTATATGAATAGACTAGTTCTATAAGTTGACCAAGGAGGAATAATTTAATTTATTCTTTTTTGTTGCCTTGATAACTTGATATTTACTGTATAGCTTGCCAGTTGAGTGACTCAGTAATGCTTCAGACTATGGACCAAGGTTCAACTTCCCGACCGAACAAATTATTGTAATTAAAAATGTCACGCATGGGTGTAAGTAAACTGGAGATTAAAGTATGAAAAATACACTCTCATCTGTCTAAAGACTGTACATTACATAAGCACAGGTTTGACGTATTACTTAATTGTGTTGGTAAACAACAAAGAAGTAACTCGAAATCCTAATAAATTGGTCTAGAAGTCATTAAAATTATGGCACTAGATGCGTTGTTATGATTAATTTAAACATATATTACTGAGCATTTGTTGAAGCCTAAAGTTATAATAATTATTGAATGCAAGTAGAAGTGAACTTTTTATTTTAAAACTTATTAGGTAAACATATTTTGGAATTATTTATATTTAGTTCCCTTATAGGGTGTCTGGTTTTAAAAATGTTCAACCGAGATGCAATTTTTCCAAACTATCTTTAAAATCACCCATGGTGTATTTTTGTCAATTACGTGTTAGAAAATTGTGATTATTTTTTGTGTGCTCTAGAATTAAGGTTAAACTTTTTGTAGATAATTTTTCAATGTCCAACGTATGTACAATTACAGTCATTGCAGTTGATTTTGTACATTCCAGTTTTATATGTTTTCTCACCACTAGGATTTGTGATTAAAACATATTATGCGTATTCTTTGATGTTAAATATTGTATCAACGGAAAGTTTTAATTAAGTCCACGTTAATAGTTTAAAAGCATCATCATTTTCAACAAGAAATATTGTGTTTCTTGACCTCAGAGAGCAGATAACAGAAAGTGATTACGATAGGACCTCTGGTAACCACAGTGGAAAAACTTGGCCTCCAGTGTCCAATCAACTCAGATCGTGACCGGTTAGCCTACCAAGTAGTGCGTTGTTTCGTTAATGTTCATGATAATAATGAATTATTGTTTATTTATTTTGCTAATATTTACTTACATTCTTTATGTCCTTCCTACCAACCAAATATGGAGTGTTAATTTAAAAAACTAAATTGAATATCAAATAAACTTTGCATCTGACAGGTATCGAACGCCAATCCAATCCTTTAACTGTGCTGCATACAATGAAGATTTCCAGCGTGTAGTTATATCTTACAAAGTATTTATTGCATAGATATATGTTTTATATCCTTAGTGCAAAACAAAATGTATTACTATGTAAATGGTAGTTCAACCCTTTTTAATTTTATGAACACTAATGAATTCACTGTAAAAATGCTATGTTAATATACAATTACCATGACTGTCTTTTCATAAAGAATTCAGAAATGAACTCCTATATCTTGGACCTCAATATACATAAATATATACAATATACATAAAATACTGAAAAGATTAGAGCATCTACCTATACTCAGAATAGCGTAACCGAAAAACAAACTTCGATTGTGATTTGTGGAAAGAAATGGGGGAAGGGAATTTATAATAACCCTGTATATGAATCTGCATTAAATAAATGAATATATCTTGAAAAATGACCAGTTGAGATGATACCTCTTGCAGTCAGCTCTAACGACTCGGAACAGGAGATAAAGAAGCCCTTTAAACGTCACAATAGCCTCTTACTTCTACTGACACTATATCTTTACTTAGATTACTCTTAGACTACTTCCCGTGTCAAAGTGAGTTCCCACATCCAAATGGCAAGAATGTTGTCGAATTTGGAATTCAATTAAGTTTTATTAACGACGTAGTCTCATTATTTTTCTCAGTATATAAATCATAAAACTACGTTCCTTGGTATTTTATGATTTACGTACTGAAAACACTCTAATCATATTGTGTAAATAAAAGCTAGCCCAGGCTTTGAGTTATTGCAATTATAAAAATTTATTAAATAATACTTATATTTACGATTAATTACAAGACTTTCATGTTTTAAAGCAGTTGAAATGGAATAAGTGACTCTAATACACTAAGTATCTGGAACCATCATGTAAAACTATATTAAAACCCTTTTGCATTTTATGAACACGAATAATAGACAGTACCTTTAACGAAGTAAATTATTAACACGACAAATTTAGTCCATTTTACCTCTAATATACACTAAAAAAGTAAACTTACCTTAAATGTATTTATTGGGTGTTAACTTAAACAATAAAAAATAACATTTCTAAAATCCGCCATCAATCATAATTAAATTTAATTGCCTTGTACAGTAGATATCTAGTTTATAGGTTACAATATACTGAGGTAATGGTAGTGTATGTTTCATTCAATAATATTACTAGTGAACGTGACTGAAGGAGTCCGAGTGTGAACGTCTTTTATGTGAAAAATATAATCAAAACGTCTCGAGAGATATTAATTATCGAAACAATTTATAAAAATTCACAGTTGCACATCAATACCTTGCATGCAAGCCACCTCGGTCACTGGGTGTGGTTTGTAAGTCACCTGCAAGCCGCTGGCCCCAAAGTTAAGTCTCCAGCTAGAAATATAAAACCCTCTTCAATTTTCTGAATATAAATAAATAGTGACTGTAAAATAATCTTGAAAAACATTTTTTATTTTGAAACGACAAATTTTGTCTATTTTCAGATATTTAATTAAATTTAATACCCTATCCACATAAAAAGGGAAAGTGATTTCAATTTTCTCAACATGCATTTCATGTCCTTCAAATTATGCACAATGATTACTTCATAAAATAATAAAATAGTTGTTATATTCCAAAGTTACGTTACAATAGACATGATAGAAGTACAACAGCACAAAAAGTAAACATGTTTGATTGTTATATGTAGTGAACGACGTGCTTTGTCTTGATTTAGTGAATATGTCACCAACATACTTAGTGGACGTATTTATCCATTTTTCATTTGGTAGTCCACTTGTGAATAGTTCGTGACTTGGATTTTATTAATCCTACTCTTCAGAACATTTACAGTATACTAAAACTTTTTTTCATAATTTGTATTTTTGTGTGGATAACCACATATATGTATTTGGATTGTATAGTTAAATACATAACAATTAGGCCTTCGAAATGAAATTTATTGATATATAATTCATAAGCATTAATATTTTATAACCTTGTTATTTCAATTAGTATTTTAAGCACGTAAAGTAAATGCTCTCCTGCTGGTCACAAAGACAAGTAAAGGTTCAAAATAGATCCAAGTTTGTATTCTGTAAATGAAACAGTTGTAAAAAACCAATGGATGTATTCCATTAAATCTTCATTCACTGATTATCAACCCGAAATCAATACTTAGTACTAATACATTAAAGTAATGTGATTTTCTCTAGTAAGCCAATATTTATTCTCAAACGTTATTGAAAGCTGTTCATAAAGCATTAAAATGGAACATGTTATGTTGTGTGAACCCTAAACAAATCAATATCAAAGTCTAACCATACAAAACAGTGTTATATGGGACTATCTAAACTATCGTTAATAATGACAGCTACTATTTAGATATATTCGTTATTGTAAGTTATTCAGGAACCATTTAAGACAGAACATCTCATGCTTTGTCAACTCTAAACAGATCAATACCTTACACTAACCACACACAGTGGTGATATATAGGACGTGTTC
Source organism: Stictocephala bisonia (assembly GCA_035578905.1). Lineage (NCBI taxonomy): Eukaryota > Metazoa > Arthropoda > Insecta > Hemiptera > Membracidae > Stictocephala > Stictocephala bisonia. The sequence goes on along the minus strand of JAQJVL010001063.1, from coordinate 43,306 downwards.
CAAACGGCTGTCTCTTGTGACAGCAATTATTTAGCCACATACGTCACAGTCAGCTGTTCATTACGCGTTCAAAACAGAACATGTGAAGCTTAAACAAATCAATGCCTTACACTAACCATACACAGTAGTGATATATGGGAAGTGTCCAAAACGTTTGTCTCTAGTGATAGCCCTTATTTATCTGTTGTATCAAATAGACTAGCAAACGAAAAAAATACGTCAATAAAAATAGGAAGTAAACCTACGATGAAAATATATAATATTGTGTTCACAGCTGGTTAGTATACGTGTTGGAAAATATAAGATATTTTTAGATTTGATAAGTTATATATATATATTTTAGGATGTAATAAAATTAAAAAACTGAATACCCTTATATTTTTATTAAAAACTCATTACACAACATGTTTCGACTTTATTGCCATTTTCTAGTGTAAATTAAATAATTAAGTTGAGTATATAATAATGTTTTAAATAAAATTTTAAAACATGTGGTTTTTGTAAATATTGATGAATGTGGATAAGTTGGTGATATTTTTAGTTATAATTTTTAATGTTTCGAATCTTATAAAAAATAGGGTTTGTATAATTGATTTTTGTGTTCAACATGTTCACTGGATTTTCTTGTTGTGCTAAATATATATGTAATTCTTCTGTTGCATTCATTTTCTTGCCCTTTTTCATAAAATTTAATATTTTCATGTTTTCTTCCATTTTTGTGTAAGTGTGGTCTGTAGAGAGCAAGTGTTCTGCGAATGTGGATTTCATTGTAGTTGTGTTATAGCTTCTGAGAGCTTGTATATGTTCTTGAAAGCGTGTTTTGAATGGTCTTCCAGTTTGTCCAATGTAGAATTTATCACAGTCTTTACAATTAATTTTGTAAATACCTGATTTGCTGTAAATGTTGTCATTATTATGTTCTTTTTGAGATTGTTTATCTAAAATGTTGAATTTGTTGTTGCATGTGGTGAAACTTAGTTTGTAATTTGTATTTTGAAAGGTTTTTCGAATAGCTTTGTTTAGGCTTGTGTTATATGGTACGTTTATAAATTTGATCTTCTTTGGGTCTTGATTTGTTGAGCTGTTATTTCTTTTCTTCTTTTTGTTTCTTATTAGTTTGTCAATCATGTTTGGTTTGTATCCGTTTTTATTGCCAAATATTTTATTATATTTTTTTCTTCAGTGAAGTGTTTCTCGTTCATTGGTATGTTTATTAGACGATTTATCATAGAATGGAAAGTTGATAATTTGTGTTGCCAGGGATGATTGGATGTAGATGGTATTATAAGGTCGGTTTGTGTAGGTTTTCTGTAGATTTTGAATGAATGTTAATTGTTGATTTTGGTAATTGATAGATCTAAATAATTGATTACATCAGTTTGGGCTTCTTTAGTGAATTGTATTTTGGGGAACATAGAATTTTAAAAAGATAAAAAATCATTACTTTCTTCCAAGTTTCCATCAAATAAACAAATAATGTCATCTACATATCAGTACCAGTATATAATTTTGTTTCTGAACGGGTTGGATGGGTGCATAATGTTCTTTTCTTCCAGATTGTGTATAAATATATTTGAGAGAAGACCTGATAATGGGGAACCCATTGCTAGACCATTTGCCTGTTTGTAGTATGTTGTATTAAATTGGAAATAATTTTGATCTGTACAAATTTTTTTAAATATTATGATGCCTTTTATTTCTTGGTTGTTCAATGAGAAATTTTTCTTCAAATCATTTTCTAGAATTTATAATGCTTCTTGAGGGGGTATGTTTGAATACATGTCTTTTATGTCAAATGAAAGAAATAAACAGTTTTTAGGTATGTGAATGTTATCAATCTTGTTGACGAGATCTATTGTATTTCTTATGTTATAATTTGTATTCCAAACAATGTTATTTTGTATAGTTTTGTTCAGATATTTACATAATTTGTATGTTGGTGCGATTCGAAAATTAACTATAGGTCTGATTGGTATGTTGAGTTTATGTGTTTTTGGGTATCCTTTCATTTGTGGGGCCTTTGGGTTGATCATTTTAAGGTTATTTTGTTCTGCTTTTGATAAGAGTTTTACAGCGTGTTATTTTATCATTTGTTCTCTTCAAATAGTCTTGTGTTGGATTTTTGTTTAATTTAATGAATTCGTTGTCATTGATAAAGTCCATAATTTTTTTATCGTAATCTTCTTTCTTAATCATGACAACTGTGTTTCCTTTTTCTGCTTTTTTTATAATAGCATTGTTTGTTTTTAACTTATTTGAGATAGATTCTATCAATTTCATTTCTTGTTTTGATGTTTTTTGTATTAGTGATTTGGTTGTATTTAAATTATTTTTGTTCAGTTCATGAATAAAATTGTGTTGTAGTGGTTCTTGATCTGTATTGTCTGTGTTTTTGATTGCAATATGTAAATTTAAAAGTTCGTCTTGGATTATATTTTTCTTGAAATCAAGATTAATATTGTGTTTTAACGATTGTCCTAAAATATGGTTTTCTTCTTCTGTGAGTTTAATTTCTGTTAGACTGTGCACTCTAGGGTAAAATGTATGAATAATTGTTGTATTGTCTTTGTAGTGCTTATGATTTTCAGTTTTAATTAGGTTTTGTATTTTATTGTTATGTCTTTCTTTTTTCTTTTCTATCATAGGTGATATCCAATCTTCAATGTATTGTTGTATTCCTTCTATTGTTTCTTGATGGAAATGTGAAGTAATTTGAATATTTTACAGTGCAGGTTTTTACCTTTCAGTAAGTAAAGTCAATGTTTTATGTGTCACAGTCATTTTCTATCAATCAGTTTCAGTAAATTTAATTTACTAACACTTATTTTCAAGAATTTGTAATACTACCTAACCTATGAAGGTGTTCTGTAATAACAAGAAATCTTAACGAAAAGGCAAGATAGTACAGCGGCCCTGTTTCAAAATTTTAAAATAGAGCGCCACATGACGGGCGGGGCTCGCGATCTAGCGACGAACCGGTGACTGCCTTGATTGATCTACGCTACCGACTAACACGCAGCGGCGTCCTCTTGACTTCTTATCAGTGCCTTCTGATAACTGATCAAATGCGTACAAGTTATACAGTTATTGCTGAGACTATTTTGAAGGCGTAACGATAATTACAATATCTCTCTGTAATATTATATAACTTAATAATATCACTGTTGAAGCCAAACCCTAAATTTGAACTCTGTTAAATTTATGGACAAAATGATGACACGTAAAATACGGGGAGACCGCATGAAGGAGGACTTTATGGACATAAAAAATGACTTAATAAATGACGAAGTTGTGGATTTAGCAGTTAATCTGTATGGAATATTAAAGGTGATTGCTGATAAATATACAAAAGATGCAACTGTTTATTTAGTGCCAGAGTTAGTTAATCTGCTGAACCGTCTTGATGCCTGCATGAAAGTTAATGAAGATTTAAAAAAGTAGGGTAATTTGCCTTCGGTTTCCGTTTTCGAAGGCAGCTATGTTAATCGCCATAATGAAAAAACGTAGTGCGCCGGCAGGTCGGCCGCCTGCCTTCAAAGTCTCAGATCGAAGGCAGACATGCTATTCACCTATAAGGAAAAAACGTCGGCCTCCTTCATCGTTGTCTCATTGCTTGCCACATTTGTGTCAGTACTTGTGCCAGTCGGCCCCGGCTGCCTTCGGTTTTCACTTTCGAAGGCAAGATGTTAAACGGCCACAAGGAAAAAACTCTTGGCCGCTTGAAGCACGCCAATCTCCCAAACAAGAAAAAGACGTCGGCAGCTCTGACGCATTCATGACGTGTCAAGGCCCGCCGATCATTAACTGCAGTCTGGGCCAGTCGGCCCGTTAACCTCAAGACCGGTTCGTTGTGACTCAGGCTATTACATTTCGGTCGATGGCGAGACCGTGGCCACCTGACCCGGTTTTGTCAGACGAAAACGAGAGGAGGTCAGCAGTCTGGACTGTCTGCTGTTAATTGCAACGGAGTATGTTAAGGTCTACAAGGTACGTTGCGGCACCCACCGCTTGTAAGTACAACCTTACAGGATATAAAAGAAATTGAGTCTTAAAGTAAAACCACAGTCATGGCTGAGCTTGTGGTTAAGTTTGCAGTCCGAACCGACAGACACACGCAAGACTTACTTCGCCAGCTTAGGACGATAAGCCAAGATTTCAAGGTGTGGGATTTCGAGGAGGAAATGAAGCCACCAAACTCCACGGGTAAGTAAAAACAACAGTATCAAATTCAGTAGCATATATAATATTCATATAATATAATACATATTAATATAACACTCAAGCACTAATCACAATACTGGGGCTCTTCCCCTTCATCCCCATGTATTGCAAGGAAAAGCTCCCCCCATTCAACTCAACCAGGTCCTCTTCCGTCAGGTTTTCATCGAAACGTTTTGGTAGAAACAGGACCCTATCCTCCCCGTTAACTTTCAAGCACACCAAAACGGACGGGCCGAACCTCGTCTTTACTCTCCTCGCCGACCCGATCCGGTAGTGATGGCCTACCTCCAGATCCTTGACGTCAATTCTTGGAGTGTAGGCAGGCTCCGCCAAAGTTGACAGTTTGTTAGAAAGACTCATCGTGTTTCTGTAACAACAAGAACAGTATACAGTCAGACCAGCTACTATAATTTTGTCCATACAAGTACATAAGCCAACAGAGACAGTCAACAACAATACATGTAGTCACATAGTATCAGGTGTAAATTGCAGTCAGGCGTAACTAAACATACCAGGTTGTTAAAAAAACAATGCATGCGTTAATTAGTGTACAAGTTACTAGAAGCTCGAGTTCAGACACACAGTGACTTAGCAAAAAAAATTTCACTAAAGTAGACGTAAGTGACTAGTAACTAAGTACAAATGCATTACATTAAAGACGCCTGACAAGCTTAATGCCAGGTAACTAACATCCCATTCATGTGTCTGACATTTCCGCTCCACGCTAACAAAGCAGTTGTTCTTTTATCTACAATCAACATTTGCAACATACCAAGCATCAGGTGGAAAGCAATAAACTATAGCCAAGCATTAGCGTACATGTGTGGTAACCAATGCAGTCTGTACATGCAATAAACTTAAGCCAAAGCAATTAAATATAAGTTAAAAACCTCGACACTGTGCTCAACTAAACACAATTAAATGGTCAGCAAGGTGTCACACATGCGATTAAATGTAACCAATAATGACGATCACGTCAGCCAACAATCACATCCCAATGTCCTCAACTAAAGGAATAACAGTACACGTATGTACACCAGATACATTCCAACAAAGTCATACACATTGTGACAACAGCCTTTCAGCCGAAACCTCCTTCACTAATACCATTGTGCAATATGTTACAGCTGGATACATGGCGCAGGCACTCGCCCCAGTGCGAATATACCTAGAGGAGGTGCCATCCTTCCTGGAGGCGTCGACAAGTGGCGGCGCACGCAAATTGACATGTCGAGTAAGACCAGAACAAATATAGAAATAAAAAAAATAAAAAAAAAAAAACAGTTTTAACCTTTACTTTACTACCAACCAAACAATAAACCGTTCAACTAATAATAAAGTAGTTGGACATTGAATTAAGAAATTACACCAATAAGCTTTTCTGTTAAACAAGGTTAACTTGTAACGTAAATTTGACCACCTTAAGCCAAAAGTAAAAACAATATCTCAAGCTATGATAGACAAATAATAAGTCCAGTTACAATTCGTTTACTTAATCTAATTTTACCAAACAAGTGAAATTGGTATGTACGTCCCCATTTAACTGTAATCCTAAAAGTCATTATATCCATCGTTCCATTATTACCTCCAACTGTAATCCTAAAAGTCATATCCAACAACCAGGTTAACTTGTAACGTAAATTGGTCAATCAAAAGTGAAACAATATCTTATTAGTTAAATAACAATAAGTCAATTCACAATTCGTTTACTCAACTTAAATTCTTTACAAACGAACAATATACATATATAAGGTGGCCAACGATTGTCCGCCTAACTGTACATTGTTTTCTTTTTTTAACAACTTAGGGACATATATATTCCCTCATTTGGCCATAAAAACATATAAGACCATCCATCAAGGGCACGGGTGGTTAAATCAAGAATGCAAACCTGTCAAGTCGATAACACAGGCAAATCACCTAAAGTGTTGTTAGCCGCATAAATTACCCGACCGGTTAGGCAGTGGACGTTGGCCCCCCCTCCCCCGGACAGTCCACCATTTTGCGAACGTCCCACCTGACCACTCCCTTCACAACTCCTGACAGCCCGCCCATCCATTACCGACGGGCCAGACGCCATTCAACAAACCCGCTTCCCACACATTACCAGAAAACCATCCGCTATAAACAGATCTCTTCATAGCGGACCATCAAGACACAGTTATATACAACAATATTCAATTCACTATTACGACCAGGCTAAGCCGCTACTAAACCTAAAGCATAGAATATATCAATAAAGCCAAGCACTTATCTTTTTTTTTAAATAGCAAACTTAACCTACAATCCTATTACACTTATCCTAACTTACTATAAGGAGATTCGGTGTTTCAGCAGTAAAACAATTTAACGTTTAACAATTGAAAGTTTGACAATTAATTAAAGTAAACACAGGCCCTTTCTGCTGAAAGAAAACCGATCAAGCAACACCACATATAGGCGGTATCCTACTTGCCAAACTAACAAATCTATTCCAAATAATGCACACTTCTTCTACACAGATACCCGTCACCACAAGTCCATAAAAAAAAAAACAAACAATAAAGTACATGCTACTAAGGCCAGTAAACAAATCAGCCAATATATTTTAAGCTAGTTATAAGAATAGCAAACATAGTGGTTAGTACAGCAACATTGTAAAACTAACAAGACTAAGCAACACACACACACCCTTCTCACTACAAATCTACGTTAATTCAAGCTATTTAAGCATAGAAACAAGCAAACATACTGCTAGCCTATTTTAAGCAACACACACACCCTTCTCACCACAAATCCATGTTAATTCAAGCCAATACTAAGTAAAGCATATACACCAGCAAACATACCGCTAAACAAGCCTATTCTAAGCAACACACATTCTTCTTCTCACTACAGAACTACGTTAATTTAAGCCATTAAGCATAGACACATACTGCTTAAACAAGCCTAGCAACACACACACTCTACAGATCTATGTTAATTCAAGCTACTACTAAAACTTAAAACATAGAAAACATAAGCTAGTTACAATTTATAGCTCAAACATATACTGCTTTACAAAGTCGAGTGCCTGCCTCACTACATAACAGCCAACTGAGGACAACAATATCCACTCTAAACCACCGCAGCAACAAGCAAATAGGAACGACAGTAGACTACCACACAGCAGAACAAGAATAAACTAAATCACAGCCTCCGGTAGGGGATCTAAAACAACAACAGGCCACCACACAGCAAAACAACAATAAATCACAGCCTCCAGTAGGCATGCTGGACCCTAATACAACCTGTATAGGGAAAAAAAAATAGCAACAACAACACCTAAAGCTAACACACTTACTTTCTGGCGAGAGCAGGTGAGAGACTTCCAGCAGTGAACTGTGGAGGAGGAGACTGTGCTCGGTACATGGGCTACTCCCGGTATATATACGATTCGCCAAGGATGTTCCGGGGAAAGGTGTACTCTTACAGAGTGAGCGACAATTTTACAAGTCCCAAGGTGGCCGACGCCCCCTCCAGAATCATATAAAAGCGGGCTTAGGCACCCGACAGAATCACAGTCTCCCAGCAACATGGCTTCTGCTCCTCCTCAGTACTTGCTGTGTACCACTTGCCAGGAAGCTTTTTTCCTGACGGAAGATGCCCGGGCTAGACACGGCCTATTGTGCGCCGCAATCCAGATGCTCTCGTCAGCTGCCCAGCTTAGACGACCGGCTGTCCATCAGCCAGACACCGGCATACCAGCCACCAGTTCACCAGCCACCAGCTTACCATCTACCAGCTCACCAGCCACCAGCTTACCATCCACCAGCTTACCAGCCAAACTAGCCACCACACGCCGGCACATATCCGCTAAGAGGCCTTCTGAACGTGACAGAGTCAGCAAAAAAATAAAGGCATGTCCAAAAGCCTCAAAGACTGCAATAGCTGCAGCTGTGGCGGCCACCAGTCAACCTTCTCCACCTACACTGTCAGTCAAGGTGAAAAAGGCACTTTCTAGTGCCAAAGACTTTGTAATCGCCAACCCCAACGGACACTACAGGGATCTGGCCACGTTTCTAGAATCGGCCACTCCACTACTGACTACACTACTACAGGATGAGTCTTCAGCACCAGGGACGTCACTGAAATACAACCTACTTCTCGAAGCCCTGTACGACCATCCTGAAGACATACAGGACCTATTCAACTTCAAGACGACCACGAAGACGCTACACTCTACGGACAGCCTAAATAAGATGCTACAAGACGACACCGCCAAAATTCTGCAGGAGTCTTCCGAAGCAGAGATGAAGGGGAGCGGATGGAGTCTCGTAGCACCTACCACTTTGACCCTTCATGTAAGTTTACTTAGACATGTTAAATCTCCTGGGCACTTTATTCCATTACCAAAGAAACTTAGAACAAGAAAAGCCACTATTAACATACAAAACTCTGACCAAGCTTGCTTTAAGTACTGCCTATTGGCAAAATCACTGCCGCAGAACGTAGACTATGACCAAGTTAAACTCGATGAAAACTCCTTCACTAACGTACCGAACAATTACAACTTTGAGGGACTACAGTTTCCGTTACCTCCATCAAAAATTTCACTTTTTGAGCGGCGTAATCCCGGCTGTAGTATAAATGTGTTTGAAGCGGGCCCCGACTTTCAAATCACTCCCTACAGAATAGCCGATCAGGAACTGGCCGACCACACGGACCTTTTGTGGATCAAAAACGATCAAACCTCACATTACGTGCTAATTACAGACTTTTCCAAATTGGTCAAACCCCAAATCGTAAAGGGTAGCAACAGAATAGTAATCTGTAAACGATGCTTTTCACACAAGGAGACACGTCGATGTCAGCCTGAAACCTGGCTGGCAGAACATACCAGGTTCTGCGGTAAACATCAGCCTTGTAATGTGATGCTACCCAAAGAGGGGGACAACCAATTAAAATTTGTAGCTTACGAGACTGAAATTCCCGTACCAATCATAGTGACAGCCGATTTTGAGGCCACTTTGCGGCCCACCGCTAGCACTGACATGTCATACCAAGTGCACGAGCCAAACAGCTTTTGTACACTTGTAAAGTCCACTCTGCCTGACTCACTGTTAAACGAGGTGGGCATATCGACCGAACCTCACTTGCAGCGTTCGCAAAACGCCGCCCAAGCTTTTCTATTGCACATGAAAGACTTGGCCCAGCGTGTGGAATCCTTATACTTACGTAACCTCCCCGTAGGACCTATGACTGAGGAACAGACAGAACGTCACAGACTAAAATCCAACTGTGACCTTTGTGAGCGCTCGTTCAACGAGACCTCAGAACAGTATGGTGACAAAACACTAGACCACTGTCACATCACAGGCACCTACAGACACACATTGTGCAACCGATGTAACTTACGCTGTCAAGTTCCAAACTTTATACCCGTCTACTTCCACAACTTCAGCGGTTACGATCAAGCTTTTATCATTAGAAATCTGAACTGTTTAAAAGGATGTGAGGTAAATGTGCTACCATCGAACAGTGAAAAGTACATATCTGTATCTGTTCGAGTCGGTCGTATGTGGATACGATTCCTAGACTCGTACCGGTTAATGGCTGAAAGCCTAGCCAACTTGGCAGCCGGATTGGCCGAAGTGGAACTTGTGGAAAGCTCCAAACTCTTGCCAGCCGACAAATTGCACTTTATCAAACACAAAGGGGTGTACCCATATGATTATGTTACATCACCCGCAGTGTTTGACGAACCTCAACTTCCGACCCGCGAAAAGTTTTATAACCAACTAAACGATGAGCACGTAAGTGAGTCAGATTATGCAAAGGCGTTGGCAGTGTGGAACGGTCTGCAAATGACCACCTTTGGAGACTACCACGATTTCTATCTCAGACTTGACGTGTGTCTACTGATGGATACTCTGGTCTCTTTCCGCAACACCTGCCTACAGTCGTACAGAATTGACTGTTGCCACCATTACACCGCTCCAGGTCTGTCGTTCAGCGCCATGCTACGTATGACAAAAATGACGCTAGAACTGATAACTGACGCTGATCAGATGCTGATGATTGAATCGGCTATCAGAGGAGGACTGGTGCAGTGTAATCTACGGTACGCTAAAGCTAACAATCTGTTGTTGTCGAATCAGCACGACTACAAAGAAGACGAACCGTCTAGCTACCTACTATATCTAGACTGTGTGAACCTGTATGGCAAGGCAATGACATCGTTTCTGCCATACGGAGACTTTAGGTGGGTGGACACAACACCAGACTGGTCCTCATTGCCAATTGACTCTCCATATGGGTTTATACTAGACTGTGACGTAGAGGTACCTGCAACTCTACATGACAAGTTACAAGACCTACCTTTGTTGCCTGAGCTAGTGACACCCCCTGGTGGCAGCAGTAAAAAGTTGCTTGCCACACTGTACAACAAAAAGCGTTACGTGGCTCACTATACGGTGTTCCAACAGGCCGTACAACTTGGTCTGAAAGTCACCAAAGTACATCGGGCGCTACGCTTTTCGCAATCACCGTGGATGAAGAAATTCATCGACTACAATGCTGACAAAAGATCTGTAGCAACTAGTGCGTTTGCTAAAGCTTTTTACAAGCTCATGAACAACGCCTGTTATGGAAAGACGATGGAGAATGTCCGCAACAGAGTTGACATTCGCATTGTCACCACGGACAAGCAGTTTCAAAAGCTTGTCCGTCAGACTCGTTTTGTTGAGCGGAAAATAATTTCCGACGATGTAATAGCAGTCCAGATGAGACGGAACACTGTAAAAATGGACAAACCAATTTACGTTGGTATGACCGTTCTTGACGTGTCCAAAGTTCACATGTACCACTTTCATTATACGCTGATGCAAGAACACTTCAAAGCTCCTGCTAGCAAATTGGAGCTAGCGTATATGGACATGGACGGACTGATTTATTACATCACAACGGACCAAAATCTTTACACTGTACTTAAACAGCCCCCTTTGTCTCAACACTTGGACAGGTCTGCGTATCACGACACGCATCCTTTGAGAGACGATACCAACAAAGGGAAGCTCGGTACATTCAAAGACGAGTGTAAAGATCAAGTCATGTTTGAATTTGTGGGGCTAAGACCAAAAATGTACGCTTACCGTTTTAGCTCTACAGATGAATCGGAAAAGCGAAAAGCCAAAGGCATCAAAGGTAGCTATGTTGAGAAAAACATCCGTTTCCGCCACTACAAAAATACTTTATTTTCCAAGGAAACCTGCGATAAGGCTCACTTCAACGTGATCCGTAGCAAAACGGCACGTATAACTTCCACTACTGTAGTAAAAAAGTCTCTGTCAGCTGAAGATGACAAGAGACAAATTTTACAGTGTGGAATACGAACGTTACCCTACGGACACTACAAACTCGGTGCGGAGGACACCACTGTTGAGACTCACAATGACTAGAAACCCTGACACGTTGTACGAACTAGCCCTGAAAGGCACTTGTGACACCTTTGACACCACTCAAGACGTACCACCAGAGTTTGACCAATTACCAACCTCCATACAACGCCACTTGAGACAACGACTTAAAAAAAAATGGATGCGGGAAACTGAACTGCCTGATGACCCGTACACTTATGAGTACCGCTACCATGAAATAACATTACTGGACAAAGACGAGTTCATAATGATCACTAATCATCCACGTAACATGTACCCTGCATACTGGCCAAGACTGTCGTACGATGACTACGTGGCAGGTGAACGTAACAGTGCACACATTTACTTTGACTATTATGAATTTACAATTGGACAGAGCGAGACACCGCCGTTATTGTTGTGCCGTAAGTGCTTCTTAGAAACCAGTTTACCCAGCGACGGCGGACACTGGACTGACGTTGACTGTGAGGCACACTGGAATGACTTGAACTGGACGTTTCACTATGTGAACAGACACCTTGTAACAAGCAAGCCCAGGAGGTTGATTAAAATTCTACGGTCAAGCGACAGCTGGTGTGACAGATGTATCTTGACTCCACTGTTTGACATAAACGACTATGACGGTTGCAGCACTCAGACCCACATGCATGATCTTGACAATACTGATGAAGACAATGACCATAACAGCGAAACCGATGAGTACGTAAGAACTCTATTATGGGACGCCTACGTACACTAACTGGTGACTCACTTCTACAACTATTATTGTATCTCCTTTGTATAGCTTTAGTTAAACCATTTTTTTTTTTTTTTATTTATCGTACATATTATCGCATTCATATTTTTGTACCATTCATCGTTAGATTAAACCACTTTTCTTTTTTTTTTTAGCTATTATTGTAGCTTTAACTATGTTAGAATATATTTGGCCGTCACTGAAAACCAGCATATAGCTATTTGTATTAAAAAGGAATTTTAAGTCATTATTGAAAATCTTTGACCACATATATTTAATGTATTCTTAAACATATTCTACATTTTCCATTAAACTCTAAACTTGTCCAATTAATCTCTGTAAATATGACTTTATTTCATCTCAAATGTTAAACTTAGATGTTACGTAAATATCAGTTTAACTGTGTTAAATATATTTAGTCATTACTTGAAATCAGAAAATAGCTATTTGTATTAAAAAATTCAATCATTATTGAAAATCTTTGACCACATGTATTTAATGTATTCTCAATCATATTCTACATTCTCTATTAAACTCTAAACATGTCAACAATTAGTCCCTGTAAATATAACTTCATTTCTTCTTAAATGTTAAACTTAGGTGTCACGTAGTTTAATGTCAATCCATGGCATCTTTACCTATGTTACATTATATCTAGTCGTTACTGAAAATCAGAAAATAGCTTTTTGTATTAAAAAATTCAATCATTATTGAAAAATCTTTGACCACATGTATAAACATAATCTCCATTCAGATTCCCTGTTAAACTCCAAACTTGTTTAAATAATCTATGAACTTTATTTATCAACTTGAATGTTAAACTTAGATGTTAGTGTTATGTATCAATAATTATCAGTATTAATTTTTTTTTTTTTTTTTTTGCTCTACCAATTGTAAATAAACATTTACTGTACACTTACCTTGCAAATAAATTCTTGCTTTGTTCCAAAATATTATTTTTTCTTTAATCAACCTTACTACACGATGGAGGGGTGTATGCAAACAATCAATAAGACAAAGTTTAAGAATGAGTTATTTTATTGTACAAAGTAAAGTGATTAGTTGTTACAGTATTTTAGATTGTTAAGTACAAAATCTATTAGGTTAGAAACACAATAGCGTCGCACCTCTGAATCTATCCACATTGATGTAGCAGTAGATGGTGACCAGTAGTTGTCATCGTAATCGTCTGAAACAGCAGCCGCTACTTTTAAACGTTTTTCATCGAGATCTTGCAGGAATTTCGGCAGGTCGTTTGACACTTGTTGTATTACCTCAGGGCTTAGTGTACCACTTCCACCCCTGACATTAGGTAATGGCTTGTACCTACGGGTAAAGTAACGTCCATAGCGATGTACCAATTGTTGAACTATGGGTGACCATTCGGCTATGACTGAGCGATATGCTTCTATGCAGGGAAACATACGTTTGAGAGCCGACCATCCGGAGGAGGTAAACGGAATAGGCTGTGGATTGGCTGACATCAAAGGCGTTGGAGGCTCGGTGATGGTTTGTCTAAAGTTGCGAACCACCAAACTTATGTCCGTTGTGGCCGCCGGCTCCAGACATATGCCGTTCAAATAGAGTGGATAGAATCGTACACCTTCTTCAAAGAAGCGGTCTACTGTGTTCAGTACAGCACTACTGCGTAGTCCAATCAGGTCTTCAAAGGTCAGGTTGGCGTGTTGTTGGCCATTTACGAGGTAGATAGATGGATTGTAGTCTCCAGCGCACTCAAGACCGACCACTGCGAAAGCTTCTGCTGCTACCTTGTAGGCTTGACGTAAAAGTAGACGTGGTTCCCATGGTTTTGGCGGCGGCGGTGGGGGCGGTGTTTGGTGCTTGTAGGTGTAGTAGTTCACTTGTGGAGGCAATGGTGGTGGTGGTGCAGGTTGAGCATTGTCATCCGTAAGCGTTGCTAGTAACATTTCCACATCCATAACCGGTGATGACGATGATGGTAATTCAACTGCCTTACTTTTACGTCGTTGTTTCACTACTTTGTTCAAATCTTTGCGTGCTGCAGGCAGTGTGCGTGGTGTCTGATCCATGACTGACGCTAGATCCCCTCATTGTGCTCAGCAGACCGTCAAGGCTGCCGCAACCTTGAGCTGCTGCAGACATATTCCAGCAGGTATAACCACGCCCTAGATGACCTCACCAGACAGCCTTGGTATGAGCTGCTGCAGATATTCCTCTAAATCTATTTCTTGTGCTAAACGTTTTACAAGCTCACGTAAACGTACTTCTAACCAAAGTAACTGATCAGCCAAATCTGTTTTGCTAACATAAAATTGTTCTACATAACCTAGTAATCTATCACCATCTTCAGCCCGTAACTCCCCCTCCTTTGGCCGCTTAAGCGGGTGGCCAAATTTGTCTATTAATGCTCGCATGAAAGTGACAATGGTCAGTGAGAGACAGTTATTTTATAGTTTGATCTTGTTTGAGAATCTCTTCTTCAAGCACTCTTCTTAAATTCAATTTTAAATTCTCGTTTCCAATCGCGTCTGTAATAGTCTTGACAAGTGTACGTAAACGCTGTTCTAACTGCACAAGTTTATCCGATAGTTCGCTACGACTTACGTACAGTTTTTCCAAGTAATCTCTGTCCACAGTCTGGGTACTGACTGTACGTAGTCCACTTGGCTCCTCTTCCTTCCCTTCCTCCTCCTCCTCCTCGTAAATAATGGACATTGAACGTCCAAACTTATCGATCAGATAATGCTGTTTCATTGTAGAATATAGACTGAATATATTACTAGCCTACGTTGCATTATATCCAACTGCGGCTGTTCATACCAAGCCACTTAACGTACATTCTTTTTCCTTTTCTTTTGAGGATTTTTTCCACTAAATATGTGTCCGGATAGTTGGTTTTCTGCAACTCTGCCTCGTAAAAAGCTCCTTTAATATCATCACCTTTTAAGTCGCGCAAATAGTAGACTGGAGGTCTAGTGGGTTTCACTCGATAAATGGTAAAGAGTTCTGTACTCCAAGATGGCGTGTATCCCTTATTAAACAGTGTCTTGTACTTTGATACTCTTACAGTATCATTGATTTTGAACTTCATTTTATGGGGAACAGATCGAGGGTTTAGTTTATTTTTTAAGAGTTTTTCATGTTTTGCTGTCACGTCTTTGGGTCGCATTCCAGTAGACCTATGGACTCTCACATTGTATAGCTTTAAGAGTTGTGGCAGTGTTGCTAGCCACTTGTAATTTCCCTGTAAGCTAAACTGCTTCCAAAGCCATGACTTTAAGGTTCTGTTAAAACGTTCCACTACAGATGCCTTCAAGTGTGTAAACGTGCTATATAGATTTATACTATGATCGTTCATCAAGTTGCGAAACTCTTTGTTGTAAAACTCTGTACCATTGTCACATTGTAAATTGGCTGGCACCCGAGGGTGACTTTGTTTCAAAACTGTTCGCATGGCGGCCGTTACGCTGCTTCCTTTTTTATCACGGACCGGTACTGCCCAAGCGTACTTAGACAATACATCAATCACAGTCAATATGTACTTGTTACCTTTGTTAAAGCGAGCATAAAGATCCATTTGACATAAGTCCGCCTGCCACAAATCATCAATACCCTTGACGTAAACTTTGCGTCTGGTAAAATGTTTTCTGGCCGGCTTGTGCAACTCGTTGATAATGCCTCTTCGAGCAACTTCCATTGTCTGACACTTTAAGTTATTCAATTATTCTATTTAAACGCAACAAGTTTACTATGTGTTCAATTTCCTCATTATGAGCGGTGTGGCCGGCTTTTTGTGACATTATGAGTAGTCTAAGTCTGTTTACTAGTTTGTTAACATTAAACTGCACAATACCTTTACCAAGTGAACCTTTTGCTTCCCCCTCCTCCTCCACCTCCTCCTCCTGTACTTTTTCCTCTGTCTTTTGACGCGTAGGAAATAGGACAGAGATTACAGACAGGTACTTTTTACCTTTATTGCGGTTTACTGGCTTTTCGGCAGAATACATTTGCCGATGCGCGTTTGTTAGCTTTAGGATTTCTCTGTATGCATTCAAATCGTCACCGTCAAGTAGATCCTTGTTTGGCTTTTGTTTAAACAACAGTTCCAACAAGCCGATTGTAGCTTTGTACTTGCGGTTTCGCACGATGACTTGTAACTTTTCGAAAGCAATCTTGGAATTGCCAATTACAGTTCCTCCCCTACCATCTGCTCTTACACCGTACGTACTATCGAGCTGGGTACGTTCTTTTGGATCAGATAATTTTTTCAAGTATGCCCGTACAATAGGTATTACATCCACATCCGTCTGCGTCGATGTATCCATAGTTTTGTTTAAATCTTCCCCATCTTCTTCTTCTTCTCCTTCTTCCTCTTCAATCTTTGCTTCCTTTTTTATCTCCTTTTTTACACTGAACGGTGGCGGTGGTGGTGGGACGTTTTGTAATGCTTCCTGTACAGTTTTCTGTAGCGGCAGTACAATCGGCTTGGCCTTTTCTTCAAAATATCGTGTCATATCGTCAGTGCTGCGCAACAGATCTTTATATTTCTTTCGTACCGCACTAGTCATTTTGATAAGTTCCTCCTTTACTTTTCGCTCTCGATTAAGTTCTTCGACACGTCTGTTCATTGTGCTAAAATGAGCCAAGCACGCGCTCTTTGGTCCTTTATATATCGCTAATGAACGTGTCTAAACCGCATCTGTAGCGACCATTATTCTTTTCACAGTCCTTGTTGATGGTGACAAATCCGTAGGGCGAGTTGCGTTCCCAGCACTCTTTGCATAGTTCTTTAAACTGATCAAAGGTCATGTCGCCATTTACATGATCGCTGTACACGTGTTTCAAGTTCAGTTCGTCCTGTTTGAACAGCATAATGAGGTTCACATTGTCTCGCAATAGGTGTTTGGGTAGGCGTGCGTACGTTTGAGTAAGGTAAAAAGAATCCGTGTTCATATGTCGACCCATGCTAAAGAAACGTTTCATTTGCTCTTGACTTCCATCGCTAGCTACGTCATCAAATATGATCACAGAATTTGGGCGCGAAGTGTCAAGCACATCTTTACTGTCGCTGTATGTAAAGTAACCAATTTCCGGTATTAGTTTGAACATTTGTGCCAACAGTTGATATTTCGGCTGTTGTAATGATTTGCTATACACATACAGGTTGGCAAACTTAAGGCCCAAAGGGTCAACAATTAGTCTGTACATTAAATTAGTCTTGCCACAGTTGGATGGTCCACATATGACGCAACGAATGCTTGCCGGCAACAGTGGTGCATGTTTGGAGGTGGACTGCTTCTTTTTTAGTAAAGCGTCCAGCACATCGGTGTTTATGGTGAATGTAGTACTTTGCTTTTTGAATTTCATCGTTACACTGATTTGCAAGGATTGGTGCCACTCCTATATAAAGAGCTAGTCTTGTGGAAGTCGTTTCATTATGAGAAAACCGCGCTACGGAGGCAGAGGGCTGATTAATAGCATAATCGACAGGCTTCCTTTTGAACTGAATTTAAGCGGTTATAACTTTTGTGGTCCAGGCACAAGGCTCCAGGAGCGTTTAGCAAGAGGTGACCGAGGTATTAACCCGCTAGACGAGGCGTGCAAAGAACACGACATCGCTTACAGTCGACACAAGGACTTGGAGTCACGACACAAGGCGGATCGCATATTAGCAGATAAGGCTTGGAGCCGTTACAAGACGAAGGACGTACCATTTGGGGAAAAGGCAGCAGCTTGGTTTGTAACAAACGCTATGAAGGCGAAAACAGCAATGGGTAGTGGTATAAGGAGAAGGAGACCGAAGAAGAAGGGCTTGACTTTTGGAAAGATAGTCAGCCACGCCAGGGCGGCCGTACGTGGTTCTGGAATTGCTAGAAAGGACAACAGCAGCAGAACGTTAAAACGTACAGCGCAGATAGCCTTGAACGCTATTGCGCGGCTAAAGAAGAAACATGGTGGTGGTGGCAACAACTACTTTAGGAGAATGAAAAAAGAACGTGTCTTGGCGTTGCCGAAAAGTGGAGGGGTTCTACCGTTACTGCCGATATTTGCTGGCCTTAGTGCGATTGGCAGTTTGGCAGGAGGTGCCGCCGGAGTGGCCAAGACCATTGCTGAAATTAAGGATGCTTCAAAAAGGCTGGCAGAGCATCAACGTCACAATGAGACTATGGAAGCGATTGCTTTACGACGAGGTAGAGGACTCTACTTACAACCGTACCGAAAGGGTCTTGGTCTCCACATGACACCCTACTCAGCGGTGCGAAAAAACTATTAAAGTTGTTGCCCGACCGTGCGTTGTACGACAAGGATTTGACGTTCTACGCTCAGCTCTTTGCAATTCCTAATTTTAGAGGAGTTTTTATGCGGGATGCTTTGCCATTACGACCTTGGAGAAATGAGTCTACCATTGTGAATCTTGACAGCAGCAGTGGTGCTGGCACCCACTGGGTCTGTTTCAAGAAAAAGGGTAATCGAGTTGATTACTTTGATAGTTACGGAGATCTGCAGCCTCCAGTAGAAGTGCAACGCTACCTAAAGGGCAACTTCATATCTTACAATCGTACTGACTACCAGTCTGTACACACAGAGAGCACGATTTGTGGACACCTATGTTTAGCATTTTTACTGACCTAATAAATTGCTTATTAACCCATGTTTGCGAGTGTTTTACTCAGTCATGTCTCTGACGCTTACTTTCAGCGGAACAAAGTCGGAGCTTGGGTCGGAATTTTTTCCACCCATACATTTGCCTGGTGATGACGACGTTTGGGAAGTGGGTCTACTTAGTCTTGAGACTTACAACTCAATACCTAATGTGGACAGTACAAACAATCTACTTCACTATGGTGGTGGTGCCGATGGTGGGGTGCTTTCTATACCAGAGGGTACGTATAGTGTTGATCAGATTTCAGCCTATATACAGGCTGAACTGAGTAAGTTACCCAACAGACCTGTCGTACGAATAACCGTGAGCAACAGCACTCTCCAAACGAGCATCAAGTCCTCGGTTTTAGTGGACTTTACAAAGGAGAACTCGATTGGTGGGTTGCTGGGGTTTAAGAAAGAGGTTATTAAACCCGGTCAGGTAGCTACAAGTGGAATGGTGGACATTTTTCGGATCAACACGATTCGTGTTGAATGTAATATTGCCACCGGTTCTTATGTTAATGGAATGCCGGCCCATGATATTTATCAATTCTTTCCCACCGTGCCGGCCGGCTATAAATTGGTAGAAACCCCGAGTCCAGTCATTTATGTACCTGTCACCGTGCATAATATTGACAACGTAACCCTACGAATTATTGATCAAGACGGTAAATTGGTGAATTTTCGTGGAGAACGTATTACGATACGGCTACATTTAAGGAAGCAGCAGTAATGGGTTTCGTTTATTGGAGGAGTAGGAAGCCAACCTATTTAATGGCGGCGCGCAAATATAAGTTTACTAGTGACAATCGATCTGTCAAACGATTAACACGTACAAATCGGAGATTCTTGCAATCCCTAGGATATACTATTATTACATAATGAACGATATGTTGGACATTATGCAGAGTGTGCCGTTTGATGATACGGTCACACATATGGAGTGGCATACTCATCTTCCCTACGCTTCAATGACTTTGAACAATAATGATGAAATACGTATACCAATACAGCAGCAGGATTTGTGTGTAATATTATCCCTCTCTTATCTATATGTTGAGGGTAAGCTACTTTTAAGCGATGGCAACGCTACTGCCGCAACAAAGTTTGTCAATAACGCAATAGCTTTTCTCTTTGACGAGATGCGGTATGAATTGAACGGTGTAGAGATTGACAGGGTGAAGAATCCTGGTATTACTACTACACTAAAGGGGTATGCGTCACTGAGTGACTTGGAACTAAAGAGTACCGGATGTTGGGCCTCTACGTCTGCTAATCTGCAGTACAGACTTGATGAAGATAATGTTGACAAGAAGGGGAACTTTAGCTTTTGTATACCTCTTAACCGACTTTTTGGTTTTGCCGAAGATTACAAGAAGATTATGGTAAATGCACGCCATGAACTGGTATTAATTAGGTCTTCTGGTGACAAGAATGCTGTTATGTGGGATAAGGACTCACCAACCGCCACTGTGGAATCCATTAAAGTTAAGTTGGATAAGTTAAACTGGCGCATGCCTTACGTGACTTTAAGCGATAAGCAGCGTGTACAGCTGCTAAAGTATTTGAGTCGAGGTACTAGCATACCTGTGGAGTACAGGTCATGGGAATTGTACGAGTATCCGGCGCTGCCAAATACTTCACGGCAAACGTGGGCTGTAAAGACTGCTTCTCAACTGGAAAAACCAAGGTATGTGATCGTGGCTTTTCAAACGGGCCGAAGAAATGAAATGGAAAAGAATGCTGCTCACTTTGATCATTGTGATTTGACCAATTTAAAATTACATCTTAACTCAATCTCGTATCCGTATGATGATTTAAAACTGGATTTTGGAAACAATCATTACGCAGTTTTGTACGACATGTATACTCGTTTCCAAGAGAGTTATTATGGAACAATTACGCGCCCACTGTTGAGCAGAGAACTGTTTAAAAGAATCGCGCCTATTGTAGTGATCGATTGCTCTAAACAAAACGAGACCTTGAGGTCCGCACCTGTTGATATACGCATTGATTTTGAAGCGGCTAACCAGTTTTCTCAAAACACCTGCGCTTACTGTCTAATTATTCACGATAAATCGTTTACCTACGATCCCTCTACAAATCTTGTTCGCAAGCTTGTTTAGGGGGCGTGGCTTAGTGCTATAAATTGGTGGGCTGAGGTTGTGCTACAGTCAGTGTGGCAGCAGCAGCAGCATCATGGTCAGGAAGGCAGTCATCGACTTTAGCGCTTTTGCCGCCCAGGACGGTACGTCTATAATTAAGGAGCTCTCCATTATGGACGTTGACACGATGTGTGTTCAACACTGGATCTTTAGACCACCAAAAGAAAACACTCCTTCAGGCTGGAATGACACTGTGCGCCGTAACCGGTGGCTAAGTAAACACTATCACGGGCTGGATTTTGATTCTGGATTCACTGACTACAAGATGCTGGGTGAGGCGCTGCAGAGCACTTGTGCTGACATAGAACTACTCTACACGTCGACTCTGGAAAAATCAAAGGTACTGGGGCGACTGTTTGACAACCGGCGTGTTGTGTTCAGTTTGGAGGAATTGGGATGTCCACGTTTGCCAGAGAAACTAATCCCGACTGAGGGCAGTGAGGATGAACTAGAAGACCCTCCGTGTCTTTGGCATAGCGTCTACGCTTCTGGATTTAACTGCACACAGGCTAATGTTAGCAAAATGGCGTCTTGGTGTATGGAAAACTTGTCCATGATCGACATGACTGAGGTGTCGGTGCGTGAAAGGACATTCACTGATTGGAAACATACGACGCCCACTCCTCGACAGTTGGCCGAACATGGGTTTGTAAGGATTGCCGACACTGTGGACAGCACAAAGTGTGTTTATTGTGGAGTCATTTTATTTAGGTGGGAACCTTATGATGACATAGCTCATGATCATGAGTTCAACTCACCGTTCTGTAAGTACATTCAGTACAGGCGGCAAAAGTCGGAAAAGGAAGCGGAGGAAACCTTTTTGAAGCAGCCCAAACAAGTCTGCGATATTGAACTTGTCAAATTATGCAATGCTTGACATTCTCCAATCCTCTAGTCACCGCAGTACATATTATATACGAAGAAGAGGACAGAACTCCTTCATGGATTGCTGCCGACCGAATCAGGTTTGAAGCTCGTATTGTGAAACTGACGTCACTCCTATCAGCGGTCATCGAACATAAATTGTCACATATTGCAAAATGTACAAAAACTGATCACAGCTCCTGTAGCTTTTCAAAATAAATGTATACTACTTTATTCATCTTTTTCTTTTTTTATTCCATAACATGATTTATACAGTAGCAGCAGGGGCGGCGGAAGCACATGATTCACGACAGCCCGGGACGCAGTCAATGAACACACAGCTGGCACGCGACCAAATAACTGGCCCCAAGGAAATGTGCAGCTGTCTGGAAGTCAACGGCCGGCAAGGTCGCCGAGGCAGCCAGGACCCGGTGTACTAACCGCAACGCGCAACATGAATGCCTTCGAAAGTAAAGGCAGCCGGTTAGCGGGCCGACTGACTCAGTGAATGTCAGCGGGCCTTGGCACTGGGGCAAGGTGGCAGAGCTGCCGGCGTTTTTTCATTATTGAGTGGTACAAGTACTGACACAAATGTGGCAAGCAATGAGACAACGATGAAGGAAGCCGACGTTTTTTCCTTATGGGTGAATAGCATATCTGCCTTCGATCTGAGACTTTGAAGGCAGGCGGCCGACCTGCCGGCGCACTACGTTTTTTCATTATGGCGATTAACATAGCTGCCTTCGAAAACGGAAACCGAAGGCAAATTACCCTACTTAAAAACTAACATTTTGGAAATCATTGCCGAAAATACTATGCTACAAAAACAACTTGAAGTTGAAAAACGCATGAGAAAAGTTGATTTTGAAGAGTCATTATCTGCAGAGGGAAACGCCGAGAGAGAAATTGAAAAACTATTATCTGATGTAAAATATATGGATGAAGTTATAAAGAAACTAAAAGCAGAACTAAAAGACAAAGACAAAATTGTTGACATTTTAAAGAAGGATGCTGACGAGCTTTCATCAAAGCTGAACAAACAAAAGACAGAAATAAATTCTCTTTGGGGAAAATGTAGGTGTGCAGATTCCTTTAAATTACCTAAACACACAGCTAAAAATTCATATGTAAAGGAAGACAAGTTTGTTGTTACAACAGAAAAAAACTTTCAGCCATTAAGTGAAGAACTTTCTGCTGATTTGCTGTTAAATGATAAACCTCATACGATGGTCACCACCAAAGCCCACATACATCGAGAGAATAGTAGTACACCTGTGCCTATCCCGAGGAATCAGGCACCCTCAGCGCCCCGGAGTCGATTGACAGGGACGCAAAACAAAATTATGGTTTTTGCGGACAGCCAAGCTAGAAACCTTTCCCGGCATCTGCATCTCCTGAATATCTCCAACGAATACAACATCACTGTGTATACAAAACCTGGAGCCAAACTGAAAAGAATAATTAATGACAGCAAACACTTAATAAGAGATCTAACTACAAAGGACTATGTGATACTGTTAGCTGGAACAAATGACATGCATAAAGGAGAACCCGGACAGATGACAACCATTCAGGGAATAAACAGCTTGCTCTCGTTAGACGTTGAAACCAATGTAATCATTAATAGCATTCCCTTAAGATACGACACTCCACCTGTCAATGACAACATCTGCTTTGTAACTGCGTGCTTAGAAAAGAAAATTAAACTATATAACGGAAAGCTCAAACTGATATTCCAGGACATAAATTGTTTCCTTCAGAGAAAACACTACACCACGCACGGGCTCCATTTTAACAAGCAAGGGAAGCGCTGTCTAGCTAGGGCTATGTGTGATATTATATATCAACAGACCGCTGCGTCCATGAATGACCATCCAGCCAAAGACAAAACTACGAGTCCACAGCAACGGACAGTCGCAACCCTACCAAGTCCTATACTACCATCAATAAGACTCGACCAGACTCCCACTACAGCCAAGATGACTATGGCGCATGTGAACTCACCACCTGCTGTAACAACCTACGACCTGACTGTCTCTCCCAATGCTGGACCATCAACACCATCCCTTGACTCCATCAAAGACTTTCCACCATTGCCGGTACCCAAAGCAAGTGTTGTAAATAGGACACTTTTTAATTTGATAAATGGAGAATGTGCTAATGATAGTATAAGTAAGCACTCCCTTGCAAACTTAGTTAATAATTCAATTACTGTGAATGACACTGAATCACAAAATGAGATAAATGTAAATAACGATGTTTTTTTAGACATAACAACACCGCAAACATAGAAAAAACAAAGAATACTAAAAACAACACACAGAATAAAAACACAAATTCATGTATTTTGCATTGTAATGTTAACAGCATTAAGTATAAAATAACAGAGTTAAACGCACACATTGCTACACTCCCACACAAAGTTGACGTGATATGCTTAGGTGAACACTGGCTCACCTTGGAAAACTTAAATATTTTGAGCAAACTAGACAACTTTGAACTAAAATCACAGTTTTGTAGAAACACTCCTTATGGAGGAACGTGTATTTTGGTTCGCAGCGGCCTCAGTGCTATCGAGCGTAGTGACATTTGTCAACTAGCAGTTGAACGCACTTTTGAATGTTCTGCTGCAGAAATATCAAACAATAAATGCGCGCGGTCACTGTTGGTAATATGCACTTATAGAACACCGGACTCTAGTAAGCGAGATTTTCTCAAAGCATTGGAATCTCTTTTTTTGAGGCTAAACAAAGAGTTGACACAAAAGAGTGCGGTAATTTGCGGTGACTTTAATATTGATGGGCTTGAGAACTCGACGTTTAGCCATGATCTATTTTGTGTGTTGAATGCGTACGGATTCAATTCCCTTGTTGACTCCCCTACTCATTTCACTGAACACTCAGAAACACAGATAGATTACATGGCCACAAACTACCCAACTATTGAACACCTAACTGCAAATATACACTTAGGTCTGTCTCACCACACAGCTCAGATAACGTCACTCCCCAGTAAATTGGGAGTAACGAAACCCAAAAACCAGACTGTTAGGAAACGTTTATTTTCAAAAGAAAATAAGAAAAACTTTAGGCTAGATTTAGCTTCCTTAGATTGGACCACAATCTTACACAATCACCAATCTCAGAATATTGATGCTTGTTTTAAAGATTTTCTTCAAGCTTTAAATGGAGTTTTCGAAAAGAATTTCCCATTGTGTACTGTAAGAGTACAAAAAAAACCTGACTAAAACTTGGTTAACTCCAGGGATTAAAATATATCTGGCCAAAAAACGAGAAATGAGCAAAGTGGTGAAACAGTCCTATAATATTGTATTTACTGATTATTTTAGAAAGTACTGTATAGTTTTAAAAAAGGTAATCAAAGCCGCAAAGAAGACCTGTAATGACCGTAAAGTAGCTGGGGCTGAAAACAAACAGAAAGTTACATGGGAAATTGTAAAAAGTGAATGTGGGAAACAGGTAATAAAACATGTAATTGATGAAGTAGTAGTAAATGGGCAAAAGGTTTCAAATAAGCAAGACATTGAGCTAGCTTTCAATAGGTTTTTCCTCAATGAACCCATATCCTTAGCACCACCCGTTTCTCACCAAGCTGCAATGGGAAGGCTCGTTCACTCCAAAACTCCTGTTACAGCCTCCATGTTCCTCTCCCCAACTACTGCTGAAGAAGTCTCTCGAACAATTATGTCCTTGAAAACCAAAAGATCAGCGGGTTGGGATGAATTGTCATCAGATGTACTGAAGGTGTGCTGTCGTGAGATCTCTGATCCCTTGGCTTTCTTAATTAATCTGTCTTTCTCTACTGGCTGCTTCCCTGAAAAACTCAAATACACCATTGTTAAACCTGTCCACAAAAAACAGGATCGTCTTCAGATACAGAATTACCGCCCAATCTCTCTGGTATCAGTGTTGTCTAAGGTCTTTGAGAAGATTTTTTTCTTGCGACTTTCGGCCTTTCTTAATAGATGGAACGTATTAGACGACTCACAACACGGCTTTCGCCCTGGGAAGTCCACGGAGTCAGCTCTGTTTGATTTTACCAACGAGGTCCTCGAGGCTTTGGATGGGTTGCAGAAGACTATTGGCGTCTTCTGTGACCTATCCAAGGCCTTCGACTGTGTCGATCATGCCCTTTTGATTGAAAAACTGAGTTATTATGGAGTACGAGGGGTCCCGTTGCATTGGATCCAATCCTTTCTGAAGGGCCGAAAGCAGAGGGTGAGCATTACACACTCAGAGGGGCTATCATCTGGCTCAGAATGGCTAGAGACTAAGGTAGGGGTCCCACAAGGTTGTATTCTCTCGCCGGTTATGTTCCTGTTGTACATTAATGACCTGAGTTGTAAAAACAGGCAGTCAAAACTGTGCAAGTACGCAGATGACATTTCCATCTTGGTTTCAGGTGGGTCAAAAGATTGTGTTCTGTCAAATTTAGCTAGCACATTGACAGAGTGTTGTTGTTGGTTTGAAGCAAACGGCCTCCTGCTAAACGCTACCAAGACCACCGCCATGAATTTCCGATTGTCTTCCCACTCTGAGCAAGTAGTTTGTGAAATACCTCTAACTTCAGGCTCAAAACTTTCTATCTGCTCAGACACTAATTTTCTTGGAGTCGTTGTAGACGAGACCCTATCGTGGAAAACACACATTCAGCAACTGCTAAAGAAATTGAGTTCTGCATCTTATTCAATAAACATCCTCAAAGGTACGTGCAGTTTTGAAGTCCTGATTGATGTCTATAGAGGATATTTCGAAAGCTTAGTGCGTTATGGAATTGCTTTTTGGGGCAGTTCACAAATGGTAGATAAGGGTACCTTCTATTTATATTCAATCTGTTCTCTCGTTAACTTTTAAAAACCTAAATTCCTTGACCAAACCAAACAATCAAACCCGATCCGAAAACCTTTTATTTTACCCCATCCACAAAACCACAAAACTTGAAAAGGGAGCACTCTATATGGGAGTCAGGCTTTTTAACCATCTGCCAATAAAAATAAAACAGTGCAATAGCTTTAAACAATTTAAAAAAAATGCTCAGAAAATACCTAGTGGAACATTCTTTTTATTCTGTAAAAGAATATTTGGAACTTTGCTCAGATTAAATTTTTTATTGATTGTTTAAACTTTATTAACTGTATTAGATTTAAGATTGTTATATAGCTCTATTAGTTGATTATTTTAAGTTAGTATTAGTATTTGACAATGCATCATATTTGTAACAAGGGTTTACTGTTGTGTACAAATGAATATGTTAATAAAGAATGATGAATGTAAATATCTCTTTTTAAATGATTAATTTTATTGAGTTTTGAATATAAATAGTTTATTTCTTCCTTAATCCAAATTTGTTTAGTAGTTTCAATTGTTTTTTGAGCTGCTATTGATTTAGAATTTGTCCAAATGTTAATAAAATTGGGTGTTATGTTGGTAGATAAACATTTTTTGTTGAATTTTATGTCTTCTTGAATAGTAAGGCATTTGAAGGTTAGGAATTTGTATTTATGAATTAACTTTTGGTTGTTAGCCATTATAAAGTAATATAATATAAAAAATATAAGGGTACTCAGTTTTTTAATTTTATTACATCCTAAAATACGTAAGTAGCCCTAATGTTTAACTTTATATTTTAACTTTATATTTTAACTTTATATTTTTAACTTTATATAAATATATAAGATATGTTTTAAAATATTTAAACTTTTATCTAAATATATAGCTTGCATTTCTCGTAAAAATATAAAAAAATATAAATATCGTGTAACTATAAGATGAAATTCTATTAAAACATTTAGCTGTAGCGTTTGTCTCATTCATATTATATTATTATTTGGTTCATTAATTACAAGTGGTGGCTCAGTGTTTAATATGTCTATGGAGGGCGTTGTCCAAGGCTCGAATCCTCACTAAGCCAGAGGTCGGTACTTCAATCGTTGAAAAAAGTTCACAGCCAGGCAGGAAAGCTCATGTGAACTGGAGAATGATTTTTTTTTTAAGAGACACCAGTTTTGCTACTTTTTGCTTCTGATGCAAAAAGTAAAAAGTACTTTTTTTGGTGTGGTAGTAGTAGGTGGCGGGTCCTGCTGTCCAGCTACCCTTATAGTTCCACTCCTTTCCCCACTGACGTGAGGCATAGTACCTGTATACCACGATAGTCATGATGACACTTATCTTCTGAGTAGTGACGTAGGCGTGGTTGGCAGGTGGCTTGTTGGTGCGGAAGTAGTACGTGACAGGTCCTGCTGTCCAGCTACCTTTGTAATTCCACTCTTTCCTCAACCGACGTAAACCGTAGTACCTGTATACCACGATAGTAATGGTGACACTTACTTTCTGAGTAGTGACGTAGGCGTGGTTGGCAGGTGGCTTGTTGGTGCGGTAGTAGTAGGTGGCGGGTCCTGCTGTCTAGCTACCTCTGTAGTTCCACTCTTTCCTCAACCAAAGTAAACCGTAGTACATGTATACCACGATAGTAATGGTGACACTTACTTTCTGAGTAGTGACGTAGGTGTGGTTGGCAGGTGGCTTGTTGGTGAGGTAGTAGTAAGTGGCTAGTCCTGCTGTCTAGCTACCTCTGTAGTTCCACTCTTTACTCAACCAACGTAAACTGTAGTACATGTATACCACGATAGTAATGGTGACACTTACCTTCTGAGTAGTGACGTAGGCGTGGTTGGCAGGTGGCTTGTTGGTGAGGTAGTAGTTGGTGGCGGGTTCTGCTGTCCAGCTACCCTTGTAGTTCCACTCCTTACCCCACCGACGTGAGGCGTAGTACCTGTATACCACGATGGCCATGGTGACATTTACCTTTTGAGTAGTGATGTAGGCGTGGTTGGCAGGTGGCTTGTTGGTGAGGTAGTAGTTGGTGGCGGTTTCTGCTGTCCAGTTACCCTTGTAGTTCCACTCCTTACCCCACCGACGTGAGGCGTAGTATATGTATACCACAATGGTCATGGCGACCAGGAGTACGAGGCCTGTGCTGGTAGCAGCTCCGAGTATTGCCGACGATGTCATTGTGTAATACACCTAGAACTAACGTAAGAACATGTAAGTTTTAATTTGTTCAATGTTTATTTTAAAAAATGGGGAATAAACAAACAACTGAATTCAAAATATTAATAAACATGTTAATAAGTCAAATAGTCAATAAATTAAATATTTAAAGTAAAAAATATAAAACACACGTAAAATAAATCATAATCTTATAAAAGCTTCAATAATTAAAAATAATGAAGGTGTATAAAGTTAGCTAGAAGTTGTACAGCGTTGAAATAATGTTTAACAACGTTGTATTTATCAACAGTAGGATACCTTTAGAACATAATATACCGTAAATAGTCTTTTAAAATAAGTGATTGAGACGTACAACTTTAGATTTTCCCTACATGTACGTATACTTCACTTAATCCTGATTGAGACTCTCATTATCACCTTATATACGTATATTATCAGCTAATTAATGATACGCTTATCAGTTGTTCATCATTAAGTACACTTTTATAGCTGTTATAAAGTACTTAAGAAGAACATATTAAGAAACGAACAGCGTAATTTTCTGTGAACATATTGTACAAACAACTACTGATTAATTTATAACATTATTTTAGGACTAGACATAAAAAACATATTAATCAATCATGTTGCAAGTAATCTTTGGACATAGAAATATAGGTTTTAATTGAAATAATATTATATCCTGTAAATTACTTTGTAAGTAATCATGTATTGCTATAATAATTATTTGCTAGTGCCCTTGGCAGAAGAGTTACGACGTTATCGCAAGACAATGGCGTCAAGAAATATTAAGCGTCGCTGTTCCATGGTTGGGTGTATGAGTACTGGTGGTATAGAAGTCAGCCTATCTTCAGATTTAGTGTTAGTGAGGGGAACTTACCCCTAACTTGACCTGGTAAAGTATTTAAAGAGTGTAAGATTTTTACCTATCTGCAAATCTTGTGAGGATTAAGTTATTAATATACTCTTTCAAATAATTTATTATTGAAATCATTTAGTAATAGACTTTAGGATACAAAATGTATGACTGGTGAACTATTTTTTTTTTTTTATAAAAAACTGATTCACTGTGTTAAGAACCAGATATATTTCAGTTTACAGGGTTTCAAGTTATTTGCGACTCGTGTTGTATACCACTGCATTATGCAGACTCACTTAGAAGGTTTTTAGAATTCATCCCACGTAGACTTTGTACTGTATGTAACACCTACCTTGGGAAAGTTTTCAAAGCGCATGCATGGTTTGTACGATAGCTTAAACATTTAATGCCATTTGCTTACATGTAGCATATATGTAAAGCACTTTGTTATTTACTGATTGTTTATTTCAAATATGTTGTTTTAATCTTAATAAAACTTCATGTTGAAATTTAAACATGTAAAAATTAAAGTAAAAAGTCAACTACATTGTGATACATGTTTAACTTTAACGTGAATTAGTAGTTTATAGTAGTTTAATAGTAGAAATAAATACAACAAACGGTTACTTTTATCAGTGTAATATTGTACAGGCAGCGTAACTCTTATTTTTACTGAAATTCAAGCAATAATTTTCAAAATGTAATCATGTTGAATTCGTTAATATAGAAAACTATTAACTATTTCTGAAAAGTATAAAAGAATAATATTATATCATAAATTATATATTCCAAACAAGAAATAAGTAAATTCATTGTTAATTTAAATTACCTAACATCTGCTGTAAAATTGAGATAAAGTGTTAATTTTTAGTTTAATTTATGATAGTACATAAATTATGTTATGTTTAGGAATCGTTAGGTTAATTCCAAAAGTTATTATACGAATTTTGAAAATAATGGACTGTGACTTTGACTATTACTTTTTTCAATATGTATAACCTAGACTATACAGTAGTCTTTTTGTTTACTACATTTATCATTGGTATGTTTCATCCAGAAATGACGATTATCACACACCATTATTGAAATAGACAATTAGTAGGTTATAATAGCACAATGTTTCAAAACGTTACTATACAAATACGTCTTACTTAATATATATGTACACATTTTGTTATCGGATCAGTTATTTATTATTATCTCAATTTTAATAACTAGAAATAGTGAAGTGAAAGTTCCGGTTCGCTAAAGTATTTCAATTCATAACGTATTGAATGAAACATCTATATGACAAGAGTACTAAACACTTGTTGAACAGATGACACATGAGTAGTGTCACACCACAATATATTACTTGTATGTATGTCTGTAAATGTCTCGACATTTTCTTTCTAGTGAAAACATATGTATTACACTTGACACAACAAAGTAGGTTACTTCCTGGATATAAAACGTATTTCTAATCAAGATTTATCTCCTTAATAACCATAACAGTAGTTCTTTTAGATTTACTGGTAACTACGTTAGGCTAATTTTACTGCTGTATGACATTAGTATAGCAATATTTTGTGTGCCCTGTATAAAAGTAGCCAAAATAGTCTTGGCCAACCTATATATTGGGTTATTTTGACAGGATATAT
This sequence comes from Stictocephala bisonia, assembly GCA_035578905.1. Taxonomy (NCBI): domain Eukaryota; kingdom Metazoa; phylum Arthropoda; class Insecta; order Hemiptera; family Membracidae; genus Stictocephala; species Stictocephala bisonia. The sequence continues at coordinate 11,766 of JAQJVL010001063.1, read as the reverse complement.
AATGGTGTAGTAATTTGAAGTTATATTATATGAAAAATAAATATTAACTTCATATAATAGGCCTATAACTTCTCTATAAATATAAAGAAAAGCGCGCGCGCGCGCGCGTGCGTGCATGTGTGTGTGTGTGTGTGTGTGTGTGTGTGTGTGTGTGTGTGTGTGTGTGTGTGTGTGTGTGTGTGTGTGTGTGTGTGTGTGTGTGTGTGTGTGTGTGTGTGTGTGTGTGTGTGTGTGTGTGTGTGTGTGTGTGTGTGTGTTTTCTCTTTTGAGTATCTGCTTCTATTATATCAAGGTTCTGAGTAGAGCTAAGTGTCAGTGTTTTGAAATCAATATTAATATCCTTGCACTGCGAGAAACACATATAGAAGAACCAGAACGTATCTTAAGAGGTAATAACTATAGGTATATGTTGATTAAGGCCAAATGAAATAAAGTATATCATGTAGCAACGTACGTAAAATTTGGCACTGATGATAACTATTATTAAAACCTATACACAAAGATGAATAAAGGCGTAGGGGAATCGACGTAGAAAATTAAATAATATTTAAATTATTTTAATACTATTCTCACCACAATATTATTGTAATTACACAGTTAATTTTGGCATTTTAAGTTTTTATAAATGACTTTTCCTTACAGTCATGTTCAAGAAAATAATTGTCAAAAAAAAAATACAACCTATTTGTCAACAGTCTCGAAAATCCTGTTGAATTAAGTCAAAACAAAATTATGGTCTAATAATCCTTACGGTATTAATATTCCAGTTCAAAAAGAACACATACTCTAAAATTACAGAGATTTAATTTGAACTAAACATTCACCTCATTACTGAATAACGCTTAATCAATTCTAGGAATATTCAAGTACCTTATCTCCTTTATAAGACACATTTTTTGGAGTAAAACTACCAAAATAGATTAGTATGTAACCTAGGTTTTTCCAGCATTGTAAACCATAAAAGAACAGGTTGTTTATGTTTTAACATGTGCAAGTAGTGAATTGAAAAAGGTGGTACACCGTAAAAGTACACATGTACTTGACCCACACACACACACAAGTACAGTGGCATTAAACAACCCATCAGCAACCCAAATATCAGGATAGATTATTTATTTCAGCCCAAACGGCAATCTTTCTGCCATTCTTATCGTCGGTGTTGTGACCCAATGGCTATGGTGACTGTTAAAGTCCCCCAAATAAAGGACAGGGTGTGCAAAACTTGGCAAAATCTTATCGTTAGGCCACTGGATGTTACGAATTTAAAAACATTTACTGTTGTAGTTTCTGACAATTGGATTGCCAAGACAAATATGTTACCATTATAGCTCTTATGGGTAACTGAAAGATGTTCTATGTAAGTTGCAATACCATACACCATAAGCCCTATAGAAAAAACAAGTCTGTATTGCCTCTTGTACTATTACTATCTTCGATATGGTTCTATTGGAGTGTCATATCAACACTGTATTTATGAAGAAAACTTCTGATGTACTCACTCATTGCAATATTTTATTATAAGTAGATCTATGCTATGATAAAATAAAACATGCAAAAACTCAGCCTATAAGGCATTAGTTTAAAAGATTAACCTAATTACTGAATACGAGGAGTGTAAGCATGAAAATGTAGATAAATAAGATTATAATATTTCAAAATTAAGCGTTTTTTAGTTCAGCCCCATACAAAAAATACAAGTTAGTATATCTACGACAGAAATTTTCTATGTCATGGTGAATTCGATATACTAAACACCTTTATGTTTGTGAAGTAGACTATACTATGTACTACGTAGACTATACGTTTACTAACAGGATTATGGATCACCATTTTCAAATGCCCTTCCATGTGATTGAAATTGTATTGATAATAATATTAAATATTCTAGTATAAAATAAAATTAGTTAGTATGAGAATAGATCATGCAACGGGGACCGAGTATTTACTGTCCTTAGTGTTTCTGTTCCCTTTGCCATTCCCTTGTTATAGGAACACATGCAGGCTCCCACAGTTACAGGTTGTAGCAGTAATTCTTACAAAGGACTTCCTTCTAAACAAGAAGTACCTTTATCTTATAAGTTATCTTATAAATAAGATATTTGGTACATGAGAAACGTAATGGCATGTATGTAGCTCAATAGAATTGGCCAGTTCTTTGTCATAAGAGTTTCATATAATTAAATGAAAATATGACACAAATGTATACTTGAATCATGGAGTATTTAATAATATAAGTAAATCTATTTACGTTATTAGGGTAACATAAAGTAAAGTATTTCCTCTGGGCTTCATAAACACAACAATTATGATGTTTTTATTTTTTAATTTTATTTTCATTAGTAAAGAATTTTAACAGTTGCACAGCAGGTTAATTCATACATGTACATCTTGGGTGTAATATTTAATCTAATTTACGAGAAAAAACATGTTTTAGAGACTTTTTTATATTTCGTATCAACTAATTTAATAAAATAATGAGTTGATATTTTCCATAATTTTAATTTAGGTTATGCATATAAAAACATAGACTTCCTTGTACCAGTTCCGGTTCAACACTTACATACATTTTTAGTCTAAATTGATCTGCAAAAATATTATTATTTTATATCTACAAACTACAAAATATAAGTGGTTTTAAAAATAATTACTCGATTTCAAATATTGTAGCTATATTTATTAGAAACTAGGATTCTACCCGTACGTATTAGACATGAAAATACTGAAAAAAGAACTAAGTTTACGAAAATTTATGATAATTGTTCAAAATGTCCTCCATTTGCACCACTGATGACATTTAGTCGATGAGTAACGTTCTGTTAAACACCTTCCGCACAGTTTGGGACGAATTCAGGTTGAAAATGGATAGACGAATTTTCTACATGTCGTTTGTGCTGAATATGGAGGACATATTGAATATTTATGATAAGTTTTCGTAAACTACACTCTTTTTTGAGTATTTTAATGTCAAATAAGCTTGGGTTAAGTCCTTTTTTTCTTATAAATGTAGCTATATAAATTAGACTCGTTCTTTTTTAAACACCCTGTATTTTTGTGCATTTTATTTAGCCTTTGATCAACTAACAAAATTTAACATAGTAATTTAATGCTTCATTTACCTTATGTCTGTGACTGAAAAATAAATAAATTAACAAACACTGATGATTAAATAATAATGTCATAAAGAGGGTAGCATTGAATAGAAAATCTTTAAGCGGACACAAATAAAAGATATTTTGAACCTTTGAAAATACTAATCATCATAATATCTTTGAAGTAAGTTAATTTAGAACTTATTTTTGAAATCGTCACAGAGTATTAATTAATTGTAAAGTGTAATGTTGATATTAAGCTCTCCCTTTTTTGTAAAAAATTAAATTCATAATAGGGAAAACACAAACGGTTCTATCAGCTCTAATAGCCAAAGATACATGTTCATTATTTGCTGCAACTTACAATTATTACAAACAATCAACTACAGTATTTTACTTTAAACAATGTGAATGTCATTAACATATTCAGTCAACAGAATAGGCCACACATCGGACAATATTACTTTTATTTTAAAAGTTTAAAAAGTAGTGTTAAATAATTAACAGTTTGTTTCAGCCCTGATAAGAAATATTTTTTAGATTTATAACTGTATTTACATTTTACAGGTGTCCTTCAGTGTTTACGCCAAAATTAATTTGATAAACAAAATTAACTGATCTTGTACTGTAATTTAAACGCTTTATGACCCGTTTTTATAAACGAGGAATGTTATTAAAAAAGGCTCCTTGAATATAATATTCTTTCAATACATAACATAACAATGCTATGTAATATTGAATATAAAATAAATATATAATATTATATTACCAAATGTTTAAATTTTTTTAATATTTTGTAAGCATTATGTATTTTATCATACTTTTTTATTTCGTGATTTAATTTTTTTAATAAAAAAATAAATCACAAAGTTCATACTATTAGTATCAGTCATACATAGAAAACGATTTACTTTCAGTGTTTTTGTACCATACTCTTATGTAAGTTTTACTTAATATGGAAAGTATTCCACAACTATTTGGCTAGATAAGTATGTAAATATTTACTTTCATTTAAATTTCAGTGAATTTTAAGTGTAAGATAACAAAGGAAAATTTTTTCTCCATGAATAAACAAGAAAAAATGGGATATTTGGAAAAACGTCAAACTGTATTTCGTTTTCACCAAGGGACTTGTCAAGTAGAACATGCATAATACACTTTTACAAAACTTTATTATTATTATACAATTATATTAAGGTTAAAATCGTTTTAAAATTATTTTAAAAAACCATCTATTAAGCTTCCAGTTAATTGAATAAATGAATTACAATAAAACCGGTAAAACATAAATTACTGATTTAGAAATATAATATAATAATAAAATTCACGATTACCTCTAATAATATTATTTGAAGTCAGATTATACCCCAAGAATTATAAATTAGATCATATTCAATGTCATGTCCGTTAACAATAAAGAAATGAGTCATGCCAATCCAGATGTAATACCATGTCATAATACATAAAGTGAGTTTTATGTTCTATTAAATTTATTACATATATTTTAATATGTTTACTGGTATTAAACCAATTTAAACGTTAAAAGTTGAGTTTAAATAGAATATGAAGTGTTGGATAACATATATAATGAATTATTAGATGTCATGTGGGTTAATGTTGAAATTAATTAGTATTTAACATAAATAATTGAAAATTTGATAAATAAAAACAGTTAAAAGAAAAATTACGTCTTAAACTTTTATTATTTACAATGTGTATTTAAGCATTTTAATCAATTTAAATAAATTTGCATCGGCATATCGTTCATTTGTAACGTTAACATATTTTATTAATGTATTGTTATCAATAAATTATTTACTATAATGATTACGTTTTTCTAAGAGTATTTTAGTGTAATAATTCTTATATATGAAGCTTATTCTTATATTTCAATTTTAGTTTTACTTTTAGCTATTTATTTTCTTTAATAAAGATCATATATAAATGTTAATTATTTATGATCTTCCTTTATTATGTGATTTGGTTATTTTTTCAGAAATTTAATTTTTTCATCCCTTACCTTTTTTATGTATGTCCTTAGTATTCTACACTAAAAGATAGTGATGTTGCATAAACAAGTAGTTAGACACAAAACCAGTAAACCATTTTTTCTCTCAATTGCTTACTCCAATGGAAATTTTTCTAGTCATGAAATTGGGGCCTACAGTCTACACAGCTTAAACAATGTTTTCATTTTTCCATTTGTATAAGAACTACAGTTCTTTTAACTAGTAATTGTATGATGGAATAAATTTATAATACATTAATTATAAAACTATACCCCACTTACTATCCTCAGTTATATACATTTTTTCTTGTTAGTCCAGGCTATTCCAAACCACGTATTTGTTTAAACTGTTGTCATATACATTGTGTTAAATTAATCTTTAACTATGATATAAATAAATAGAATATGTTTTTATTATGTCAAAGTTCTTTTTAAGCTAACTATTATTATTTTACACTGAACCATTCATCTTTAAATCACATGTACAACACAATTCAACCTGTTCATGTAAGAAACAATTTCTCATTTGATAAGTTACTTCTATAAATAAGCTTTTAAATAGTACAAAGGCTACAGTTAATCTACAATTTTATAAGTTTCTTTTATGCGCTGTAAATGAAACGGTATAGTATTTTTTTACTTACTTATAGTAATTATAATCGTATCGTTAAGTTTTAATTGTTTTCCAAACAATTGATATTTCATTTTATGAATTATACTGTTTAGGTAAATATGGTATTTCCATTCAATACAAATATGTTAATATAACCAAAACATGCCAGGGTTACTAAAACATACGTGAAAATGACATCTAAACAAAGAATGCTATTATTGTTGTTTATTGAATACACTGAAACAATATACTGGGAACTGATTTGGACATTGGATAACAGCACACAATACTACAACCTGACATAGTATCAATGTTAACCAGAACTATGTTTATGTGAAACAAATATCTAGTATTATCTCTACAATGAAGTGTTTAGTTACAGCAGTATAAAATACTATCTACCAATGCCAAATAATTTTTTATCAACCAATCATTAAACTTATTATAATATTTATAAACAATCAGTCTTATTTAATTATATTAATTGTCTACGAAATATATATTTACTTTATGAATATATTGTATTTAATTAGTAAGGGAAAAGAAAACAGATTTTGTATAGTTATTCTAATGTGAAGGTTCAATAGAGAAACTTACTCTAAAAATGTGTTCTTTATGTATGTCATGGTAAATAATGAATAGTACTGATTATAAAAAGAGATACAGTTAGAATAATACTCTTGAAATAAAATAATTGGAATATACCAATTTTAAAGATATATGTACATTTTAGACTGATATTTTATCAATAAAAGATTGTGATTAAAAAAAGTTTTAATAAACAAATAAATTTAAAAAATCTATTTATAGTAATGTCTATGATGTATGGATGTTTATAAAATGTTTTGCATAAGTACTACTTGAGGCCCTAGTTACTACTAGTGATATATAGTACTGCTAGTTGTATACAATTGATGCTAATATTATATAGTTTCTACTTGTAGTGGCAACAATGTATCAGTAGTACAAATGTACTTTATACATTTGTACTACTGTATAAACACATAGAAGATGTAAATAACCATCTTTTATGTGTGTTTGTAAGTGTATTTACCCAGCAGCCCCCGCCCCCAGCCCGTACATGTACAGAGATATTGACCCAACTTTCCTCCCTTACATGTATGGAGGTAATGACTCAACAGCCCTCCTTTACATGTACAGAGGTAATGACCCAACATACCTACCATACATGTACAGAATTATTGACCCAACAGCCCTCCCATACATGTACAGAGGTATAGGCCCAACATACCGATCATACATGTACAGAATTATTGACCCAACAACCCTCCCATACATGTACAGAAGTATTGACCCAACAGCCCTCCCATACATGTATAGAGGTATTGATCCAACAGCCCTCCCATATACGTACAGAAATATTGACCCAACTGCCCTCCCATATACGTACAGAAATATTGACCCAACTGCCCTCCCATACATGTACAGAATTATGGACCCAACATCCCTCCCATAAACGTACAGAAATATTGACCCAACTGCCCTCCCATACATGTACAGAATTATTGACCCAACAGCCCTCCCATATACGTACAGAAATATTGACCCAACTGCCCTCCCATATACGTACAGAAATATTGACCCAACTGCCCTCCCATAAATGTACAGAATTATGGACCCAACAGCCCTCCCATATACGTACAGAAATATTGACCCAACTGCCCTCCCATACATGTATAGAATTATTGACCCAACAGCCCTCCCATATACGTACAGAAATATTGACCCAACTGCCCTCCCATACATGTACAGAATTATGGACCCAACAGCCCTCCCATATACGTACAGAAATATTGACCCAACTGCCCTTCCATTCATGTATAGAATTATTGACCCAACAGCCCTCCCATATACGTACAGAAATATTGACCCAACTGCCCTCCCATACATGTACAGAATTATGGACCCAACATCCCTCCCATATACGTACAGAAATATTGACCCAACTGCCCTCCCATACATGTACAGAATTATTGACCCAACAGCCCTCCCATATACGTACAGAAATATTGACCCAACTGCCCTCCCATACATGTACAGAATTATGGACCCAACATCCCTCCCATTCATACACAGAAGTATTAACCCAACAGCCCTCCGATAAATGTATAGAAGTATTACCTTAACAGCACTCCCGTACATGTACATAGGGATTAATCCAACCACCCTCCCATACATGTACTGAGATATTGACTTAACAGGACTCCCATACATGTACTGAGGTATTGACTCAACAGCCCTTCCATACATGTACAGAAGTATTGACCCAACCACTCTCACATTCATGTACAGAACTATTGACCCAACCAACCTCCCATTTATGTACAGAGGTATTATTACAACCTCCCTCTCGTACATGTATAAAAGTATTGACCCAACCGCCCTCCCGTACATGTACAGAAGTACTGACCCAACAGCCCTCCGATACATGTATAAACTAAGGTATTAATCCAACCACCCGCCCCGTACATGTATGAAAGTATTGACCCAACTACTCTCCCGTACATGTACAGAAGTATTGACATAACAGCCCTCCCATACATGTATAGAGGGATTAATCCGACCCCCTCCCGTACATTTACAGAGGGATTATACCAAACGCCATCCCGTACATATACAAAAGTATTGACCAAACAGCCCTCCCACACACGTACAAAAGTATTGACCCAACCGCCCTCCCGTACATATACAGAGGTATTAACCCAACCACCCCTCCCTTACATGTCCATAAGTATTGACCCAACTGGCCCCCCATACATGAACAGAGGTATTTACCCAACCAACCTTCCACACATATACTAAAGTGTTGACCAAACTGCCCTCCCGTACATGTACAGAGGTATTAACCCAAAAACCTTTCCGGTGCATGTCCATAAGTATTGACCCAACAGGCCTCCCGTACATCTACAGAGGTATTGACCCAACTGCCCTCCAGTATATGTACAGAAGTATTGACCTAACCACCCTTCCACACATGAAATGAAATGAAAAATGGCTTTATTGGAGGTGAAGTTAGGACTATAGAGTCCTCTCTACCACTTAACCTCAAAAATTATTGAAGTAACCACACATGTATAGAAGTATTGACCAAACCGCCCTCTCGTACATGTACAGAAGTATTGACCTAACCACCCTTCTACACATGAAATGAAATGAAAAATGGCTTTATTGGAGGTGAAGTTAGGACTATAGAGTCCTCTCTACCACTTAACCTCAAAAAGTATTGAAGTAACCACACATGTACTGAAGTATTGACCAAACCACCCTCCCGTACATCTACAGAGGTATTAACCCAACCACCCCTCTCTTAAATGTACAGAAGTATTGACCCAACCGCCCTCCCGTACAAGTACAGAAGTATTGACCTACCCAGACTTCCACAAATGTACTGAAGTATTGACCAAACCACCCTCCCGTACATGTACAGAGGTATTAACCCAACCACCCCTCCCTTACATGTACAGAAGTATTGACCCAACCACCTTCCCTTACATGTACAGAAGTATTGACCCAACCGCCCTCCCGTACATTTACAGAAGTATAGACCCAACCTCCCTCCCGTACATATACAGAAGTATAGACCCAACCACCCCTCCCTTACATGTACAGAAGTACAGACCCAACCGCCCTCCCGTACATATACCGACGTATTGATTGTAAACACTAATAGTGGTACATGGCTATTACTAGTAGTTCTAAGTTACTACTAGTTGTATATGATTGTTACTAATTAGTAAATTTACTTCTAGAAGTACAAATGTACTAATAGCGGTACATAGTTACTACTTGTAGTAAATAATTACTTCTAGCGGTACATTCGTTTTTTTAATTGCAAATTGAAAATGAACATTTTCTGTTTTGTTTAGTAATTAGAAAATTTCTTTAGTTTACCTTTTGCAATACCAAAGAATTAGAGGAACCAACTTTTATTAGAGGCCGTGTATAAATACTACACCATACACAGTCCTAAAACTACTGTTCCATTCATAATAGTTGATTGAGTTCAGTATCTGGTCCTAACGTAACTTTGACTTTAGAGTTTTAAAGATAATGTAATATATAACACGCTTATTTAAGTAATTCTATACTTATAAATAATATTACAAAGCCTCAATTGTGTTAAATTATTTAATAAAATATGTATTTTGTATTACAATTTAAATATCAATATTAATAAATTCAATTTAGTATGGAATTATCAATTTAATTTTTAGATTAGTATTATTAAGTACCTAATTATTTCCAAGTACGAGTAAATATATTCTATTTATATATGAAAAAATGAGATATTAAACTGAGCGATTCAAAATCATTATATATTTCCATAAAAATAACAGTTTTATACAGAAATTACAAGTGCTACACATTGTGTTTATATTAATTTTCAGTACAATTTGTAAACAACTTTAAAACCCCATTAGTGTAACAGAATATATTCAGTAAAAATCGTAAAATATTGAAACTTTATTAATATAAGGTACTAAAAAAAACTTTTTTTATTATCTCAACAGTTAAGAGCCTTCTTTAACTAAATATGATTGCATGATTAAATAACTAACATAACAAATTACGTTAAACGCGTAGAAAATATACACAATGAACCATGGTAACCTAAATAATACACACAATGAACCATGGCCACCTAAGAATAATACACACAATGAACCATGGCCACCTAAGAATAATACACACAATGAACCATGGCCACCTAAGAATAATACACACAATGAACCATGGCCACCTAAGAATAATACACACAATGAACCATGGCCACCTAAGAATAATACACACAATGAACCATGGCCACCTAAGAATAATACACACAATGAACCATGGCCACCTAAGAATAATACACACAATGAACTATGGCCACCTAAGAATAATACACACAATGAACCATGGCCACCTAAGAATAATACACACAATGAACCATGGCCACCTAAAAATAATACACACAATGAACCATGGCCACCTAAGAATAATACACACAATGAACCATGGCCACCTAAGAATAATAGACACAATGAACGATGTCGACCTAAGAATAATACACACAATGAACCATGGCGACCTAAGAATAATACACACAATGAACCATGGCGACCTAAGAATAATACACACAATGAACCATGGCCACCTAAGAATAATACACACAATGAACCATGGTGACCTAAGAATAATACACACAATGAACCATGGCGATCTAAGAATAATACACACAATGAACCATGGTGACCTAAGAATAATGAGAGTATGACATCAGTAGTGAAAATTGTCAGGAAATAGACTCACTTTCGGGTATCTTCGGGTCGATTTTCCAAGATGGCGACCACCTTCGGGTATCTTCGGGTCACGTGACCACCCCGAGCTCTGATTGATGACGTCATCCAAGATGGCGGCGCCCATTTCCCGCCAAATTTTCTAACCTCACTTTTCCTAACCTCAAATTCCCGCCAAATTTCCCACGCTTTTCCCGGAATTCCCCAAAATTCCCGATTTTCCCCCAAATTCCCGATTTTCCCGAAATTACCTTACTTTTTCCCCAATTTTCCCGATTTTCCTCCAAATTCCCAAATTTCCCTCCAAATTCCCACATCATACTATATGAAATTCACTGTTAACCTTGTTATACTATATAAAATGCACTTTTTTGTCCAATATGGCGTCTTTTTCCATGTTAGACTATATAAAATGCACTTTTTTTGTCCAATATGGCATCTTTTTCCATGTTAGACTATATAAAATGCACTTTTTTTGTCCAATATGTCATCTTTTTCCATGTTATACTATATAAAATGCACTTTTTTGTCCAATATGGCATCTTTTTCCATGTTAGACTATATAAAATGCACTTTTTTTGTCCAATATGGCATCTTTTTCCATGTTAGACTATATAAAATGCACTTTTTTTGTCCAATATGGCATCTTTTTCCATGTTATACTATATAAAATGCACTGTTAACCTTGTTATACTATATAAGATACACTATATAAAATACAGTCTTAACCTAACTTTTTCCATATTATACTATTAA